>PVIR01010578.1:0-49630 GCA_004026965.1 Petromus typicus | reverse complement strand
ATCCTAGCTTTTTGAGGATTCTCCAAACTGATCTCCACAGGGGTTGTACGAGTCTACAGTCCCACCAACAGTGGAGAAGGGTTCCTTCTTCTCCGCAGCCTCACCAACATTTGCCGTTGGCTGATTCTGAAATGGCAGCCATTCTATGTGGAGTGAGATGAAATCTCAATGTTGTTTTCATCTGCATCTCTTGAATGACCAATGATGTTGAGCATTTCTTCATATGCTTCTTAGCTGCCCTTACTTCTTCCTCTGAAAAATATCTATTCATTTCAGAAGCCCATTTTTGATAGGAATAGTTTTTGTGGTTAGAATGTATGAAGATAGTGTCATAAATCTTCCTTAATTTGTCAAAATATAACAGGCAAATCTAACCTCACATCACTTAGCACTACAAGCTGGAAATGGCCAAGACCTCACAGGATCTGATTCAGTTCCTTTTGAGCAATGCCTCCTTAAATTCTTCCTACAAACCAAAGGCTTTCAGAGCTGTATGACATCCATCCCACACTAAAGAGCCAATCTCTGAGCTAAAGTGCTTCTCTAATTCTTCATAATAAACTATCTGAAAATAAAGCACCAGGCTCAATACTTACCTTCTCTCTGCCAACTTGCTTCAAAGCACCTGCCTTTGGGTGGATCATTGGGAAGCTCTCAGATCACACTTTCTACAATGGCTGGCAATTTTTGTACTTAATGTGTTCCCTAACCTACAGGCTAAGGCACTTGCCTAACTCTTAGAGAAAATGTATCCCAACCCACATGATCTGGACAACTGTTTTACTGATTCTGGGACCTCAACCCTGGCCTTAATCACAGCTCCTGAATCAAGCCAATACGATGAACTATTATGCACAATCTATCCATTGTCAGAGGTGCAGAGTGACTTTTCTCAGGTACTTTGCTCTCTCTACCACACATAACTGCTTTCAACCCAAGCCACCAAACTTAGCATGCTATGTCCAGAATCTGAAAAATAAGCAGTCTGGACCAGCATAAAATCACACAACTTAGATGGTCAGACACTCTCCGAGTCAGATGAATCAGGAACAGAACCACCAATAGCATAGTAAGTACATATCATGTCCTTGCAGGGATAGAACTTATGAAATTAAAAGAGAAAAATAGTAAAAAACATTAAATGCAACTTGTCTTTAACTTTTCCTCAGAGCCAATGGACTAATTATTCTATCCTTTCAGAAGTTGAAAGCACAGAAGAGGGAAAGGATTCAAGAAAGTGTGATGGGACAATAAGCATCAGGGAAGAGGACACTCAAAGAAGGAGAGTCCTGATTAAACTAAAGAAAAAAGTTCACCTAATTCAAGCTGTGAGTGACTGGAGTACAAGGGGATGCAAAGACATTGCCTGTGGTAGAAGCTGTTCTCCTTGTAACTCATCCCTTCAGCCTCCTGTGACTAGAGATGCACCTTAGATTTCCATCCACTCAAGCCTCTCTTGAATTTTTGTGACTGAAGAAATTATCTATAACTATGGAATATGCTACAGCCAAGAAGAACAGGCTCAGCACCAAATGGAAGACTTTATGGATCCAGAGCCAATATTGAACTAGATGGGATGGGAATCATCAGGCAAATAATCTAGGCTGCAGAGACTCAGGGCCAGTGCTCATTCCAGATGGATCTTCAAACAGATGAAGAAGTACTAAGCTTGAGTTAAACCACCATGTGATACATTTTTGCTTAGCTGTCCTTATTTACATGCCTTGCTCTTCCTTCTCTCTTACTCCAGGGCATCATACACACTCCAATAAACTAGGTCTACCTGAGGGATTATTTTGAAAGGAAAATTTAAGCTAAAAGTTACATAAATTACATTGAATACTGTCCTTCCAAAATTTAGGCTCACTTACAACCGTGAAGATGATTCCCTTTGCAAACAGGGTCATCATAGATACAGTCAAGTAAGATGAGGTCCTAAATCAGTGACTGGTATCACTTAGAGACAAGGAAAGTTGAGACATAAAGAAAAACTCAGAATATCAAGATCTAGTGGCAGATATTTATTAGAGCAATGCAATCTCAATACAAAGAGTGAGAAATATTTTTGGTACAATGGCCTTACATTAGGAATATCTCCCCAAAAACTCTGTGTTCAAAAGTGGGATTTTAAGTAGGTTATGTTCTCACCTTAGTTGAAAAAGTGCTAAGTAACCAAAGCATAAATAAATATATTACCCAGTTTCTAGAGACTTAACATTTATACAATTTGATCCAGTGAAATTTTTGATTCTGAAACTTTCTTATGGAGAGTTCTCTGGAATGGTGATGTTGAAAGGAGGTATTCTAATCATTTCAAAAACAATAGGCAATAATAGTAATAAAATAAGAAATTGTATTACTAGCTGTTATACTTCAATGTGCCATATTCAACTATTCCTAAAGCAACCCCAGCCTTTTTAACATAATACCAAACCAACTTCTGTTGAAAACTGCAGACAACTTACTCGGACTTTTGACTTACTTGCTTGGACTTATGGATGTCTACTCTGCCCTGTGTGATCAACTACTGGGATTACTGCAGATATCTGCCCCACTTTGCGGAATCTTAAACTACAAGGATTACTGAACTAGGATTATTGGCCTTACGACTTACTGGGAATTACTTAGATTTAAGGGTGTCTGCCCCGCCCTATAGGATCTTCAACTACAGGGATTATTGTGGATAATAACCACCCTACTTTATGCATGCTACGATTATGAGTATGAAGGCTTGGTACCAAATGAAAGTGTGACAAGCTCAGGTTATGGCTTTTCTGCTCCCACTTCTACTGCTGCAGCATTTGGCTTTTTGCTCCTGCTGTTCAGAGTAGCAAGAGTTGAGCCCTGGCTCAGCCTTTTTCTCAAGGTTCTGACTTTGTTATTTGTTGGTTGTTAACCCTTTTGCTGTGGGACTCATGGGGGACCAGAGCCTGTCATTGAGAGTTCTGGCTACATTCTCATCCCCTGTCTCCCATGAACTTCAACATCATATTTACCATTTTGTGTTCTAAGCACAGATTTTCACTCCGCTCTATACAATTATCAGCTTTTCAAGGCCAGAATCCATGGACCTTTCTTCCTTGGATCTAGCCTGTTAAATACTTGTTACAATCATGTCAGATTAAAAAAAAGAAAAGAAAAAGAGCCCATAGGTATGAGGAAAGACCAGTTCCTAGTTCAGCTCAAACACTGGGGAGATTGTCTAATCTCTGTCTTTCTACTAGCTTCAGCCACAGCCTCAACATCCTCCATTCTTGGGCTTTGTTCTTGCTGTGCCTTGCAACTGAGCCAAGAGAGGTGTTAGTGATAACAGTATCATTTTCACCTAAACCAATCCAGAGAATGTCCATAAGCCTCCTGAGATGATGACACCCATATAAACAAGAGGAGCACAGACTTAAGCCTGCAGTGAGGTCACGGAGCTTGTGCCCATTTCATCCTACTGCTGGAGCTATTTCTTCTCTGTCAAGGCAGCCCTTCTGGGAACATGCTACCACTTGTAGTCCTGTTGACACTTCTTCTGCCCCTGGAGGCTGGAACAGGTAAGTGATCATCCCTATTCCAGGGACCTAAAAAAAACCCACAGAATCCTGTCTGCTATTGACTTGTCTGCCAGCCTCGGTCAAGATTTACCCTCAGTCTGAACCGGGAAACTTCTATGCTTCCATGCAAAATGAGAACTTAGAAATCTGAAGCTGCTACACACCTTCCAATATGTCAGAAGGAGGGATTTAGCAAATGTTAGCCTCTCCATAGAACATTCTTCATTATTCAGAAAGTGAGTTGTGCTTACAAAAAAAATAGAATGGATATGAAGCTACAAAAATGTGTAATGAAACACTATCACTCAAAACAGGAAAGAAGGAGTACAAACCAATGGGCTGCAGATGAGAGGTTGTCACAGGATCAGGCTTAAGAGCTAATTGTGTTCTTCGTTATGGACCCTTTAACCAGACCATGAGATGAGCCAGGGAGAAGCAGGTCTCAGAAATGGCAAAATGGCTCATTGCTTTGGCTTCACTCTAGGTCTTTGCAGAGTTTTTAAAAAGGTTTTATCTACTTATGCCTTGTGAAGATTTCAAGTAGCTACTTGTTTTAAATACCATTATCTTTCCAATTTTAATGACAAGAATCCCACCAACACTGCCACACCAAGGACTGATCATAAGCTATTGGGCATTAGTTATTCATATACCTAGAAGCATACTGAAAACAAAATGTGTTAAGGATAGAACATCAGGATTGGGGGGAAAAAATCCAAATTCATAAACTCATAGTTGGATTGTTAGAAAGTGCCTCCACTCAGGAAATGAGCAGAAGATCAAAGAGCACAGTAGGATTCAAGGAGAGGAAGGAACGTGGGATGCCGCTCAGTGTCCTCTGGAGATCACCATCACAAATCAGCCTAAATTTCTCCACACGAGTGTCTACAGTAGGGGACAGAAGACAAGCACTATCCTTCTTTTTCAGAACAGGGCAAGAAGACTTGAGAATCATCAAAGGTTATTCTTCCGGCAGGGAGGGAAGCATGCAGAAACTAACAGGACTCTCTCTGCTGTCTGTAGTGCTCTCCAGACCCCACCCTCAACCCCACTTCCCTCAGTCTTCCCTCCTGACCATGCTCCTCCCAGTAATCCCACCTTCCAGCTTCTCTTTCAGAGGAGATCATCGGGGGTCATGAGGCGAAACCCCACTCCCGCCCCTACATGGCATTTGTCCAGTCTCAGGGGGGCAATGTCAAGAAGAGATGTGGTGGTGTCCTGGTGCAAGAGGAATTTGTGCTGACAGCTGCTCATTGCAAGGCCAGGTGAAGTGCAGAATCAAGACATTATCTGAGATCCCAGCAGAGACCTGTGTTCTTCACAGGGCTATATCTTCTGGAGTGCTGGTACACAGGCACAGGAGAACTCATCAGAACACAGGGAAAGCAACCCTATATCATCTAATAAATGATGATTAAATTCATAAGGTCTTATAGATAGAGGAATCTGATTCTGGTAAAATAAAAGAGTAGGAGGGAGGGAGGAAAGAAACTGAAATGTGCTCTGTACGTGTACCCATCTCCTGTAGGGAATGTAAATGTTATGTACTAACATGTTGTAATGACCATCTCAAAATTTCATCCCAGTCTGGACAAGTTAGCTTTTCATTGAGAACCTGTTCCCCAAATAGAAAAAAATTTAAAAGGCTGGATGTATAGCTCAGTGCTACAGCCCTGTGTTCAAGCCCCATTACTTTCAGAAAAGAAAACTTAGAAACTAAAAAGCTGAGAAATAGGATAGGTGACCTTTGGTGTTAGAGGGTGAGAGTGCAGAACAAGTGGCACCACTGAGAAGACTCAAGGACCTCAGTGCCAAGAAATACAACTGCTGCCTGTTGTTTAGAGCTGCTGGACATGTCCTCTGTGTCTCCACATCCTAAACCCCTTCCCCTCTCTTTCCAGTTCCATGCAAGTCATCCTGGGGGCCCACAACATCAAAAAACAGGAGAAGACCCAGCAGGTCATCCCTGTGAGAAATGCCATCCCACACCCAGACTATCTTGCTACAACCTCATCCAACGACATCATGCTGCTTCAGGTAAGAGGCCCCTCCCTGCTGCTCTTACTCTTCTTGTGCCAGGTTGATCCTTTCACATGAGACTCTTTCCTTTCCTTCTTTGTCCTGATGTCCATCATAGCAGCCAGGCCCACAAGGCTTAGGCTCATCCAACTGTCACTTCTTTCCCACAAGCTGGAGAAAAAGGCCACACTGACCGAAGCTGTGCAGCTCCTCAGCCTGCCTGAAGGCAATTCCCAGGTGGAACCAGGTGACCTATGTCAAGTGGCTGGATGGGGACGGTTGGCCCCAGATGGGGCTCTTCCAAGCACACTGCAGGAGGTGGAGGTGACAGTGCAGGAGGATGAGAAGTGTCGGGCTGAGTATCATAGGAGATACAACAGTGCCACTCAGATGTGTGTGGGGGATCCAAAGATTAAAAGTTCTGCCTTTCAGGTAAGACTGGACATCTGTCACACTTCACTTGGAGAGAAAGGGTGCTTGGGACAGGTCTGGCATGAGGAGACCCAAGTAGGAGGGATCCCTTCACCTACTGGCTGTAATATTTATTTCTGAGAAAAAATGTTTTTTTTCTGAGGAAAATAATGTTTATTTTCTGAGGAAAAGGGAGTGGCCAGAGTTGGGAAGAAAGTAAGGTCTCTGACAGCTACCAAGGGGCCTCTGCTGAATAAAGCCACTCTGGAAGCATGAATTTGCAACACTCTGCATTAGAAACTAGCATGAGAAAACTGTTCCCTGGGTGTGTAGGAATTATAACAAGAGCTGGATTTCTCTTGCTCTGTGGGCTCATCCTTCCTACTAATTTTCAGGCCCACTCACTGCTCTTAAACAGTAGTCTGAAATTAGTGGTTGCACACAACTCAGCATTGAAAAGATCTCAAGACTGGGGAAGGACAAAGGCTGTTTCCAGAGTGAGAAAAAGTCATAACAATGTCCACAATGAGAGTTAGGTGGCAAAGAGCCTCAATGACTTGTCTGTCCCTCTAACCACCCGAGGGAGACTGTACATATAGTTCATCTAGAAGGGGTTAGGAAACCAGAAGAAATAGCTCCAAGAAGTACATTGGCTTACCTGCTTACTCTTCATTTATAGGGTGATGATGGAGGCCCCCTTGTGTGTGATGATGTGGGGCAAGGCATTGTCTCCTATGGACGAAATGATGGGAGATCTCCAAATGTCTACACAAAAGTCTCAACTTTTCTAAGCTGGTTAAGGGAGATCATGAAACAGTACTGACTGCCTGGAACAGTCTAAGCCCCCTGTGTGAACATCTTTCCTGCAGCTAAATTCAGAATTGAACAAGAGCACAGGCCAGCAACTCAATAAATGTCTCACTCAGCGGCTCCAAGGCTGGTTTCTTGTCTGTTTACTGACTTTCTTTCACAGGAACTAACTCTGCGAGTCTAGCAAGTGACACAGTTATGCAGATCTGCCTCCACCCCTTCTTCCCTACTCAATGCCTTTGCAAATTGCCATTCAAACCAGCTCCTTCTTATCTTAATTAGTTTCTCCACAACCTGTTTTCTTGGAAAACTGAAGCTAAGCACCATCAGAAGCAAATGGAAACAATTCTTTTCCCGACGGTCTAAGTAAACACATCACATATGTCAGTGTTTACATGGCAGAGATGAGAGAGGTTGAGTTCATGGGGATGAGTCAAGCACCACTGAGGTCACTACATGGGAACATGGCCCCTTATGGATGGGCAGGGGAAGCTTCTTTCTGATCAATACATTTCTCTTCCCAGCTTTAAGGATACAGGTGGGGTTGGGTTATCCTGAATTGCTCTTCAAACCACCTGATATAAATTTTCTTCCCCTTTCTCTTCTCAGAGTGAGGCTAACCTTAGCTTATAGCCTCTTGGCTGCCTATTTTTCTTCATCTCTCCTCAGTGTTGTCACAGTCTACTGATTCCTGACATTTGTGGGCCACAGTGATATGATGTGGCTCCTTCCTCCAATACCCCTGCCTAGGACACATATGGTTCTATGCAAAGTCATGGAGGACAAGGCTGACAGAATCTTCATGCAGAACACCTTGCCTCATCTCTGACTTGAGCAGAGTCCCTACCATTTCAGTGTCCTCCTAGATGCACAGGGCCCAGGTCACTGAGCAATATGAGCCCCTCTTAGCCCATCCCTGCTCATCACTTCTTATTTCCCACCTAAGTCTCCCTGGGAGCCCCTGGGCTATACCAGGCTTATAACTTAAAAGCACTCCTCTCTGCAGAAGGACAGGAAAGCACAACAGTTCCCACCAATCAGCACACAAATCTCCCTGGGTCCCGACTAAGTGCCAGGCCTTCTGATCCTACAGTGGACAAAACGGCACAACCCAGGGAAACCCACAGTGTGGAAGACTTTCCAAATTGATACACTCTAACCTAGATTGCTTCATAAGCATAAATCTATGAAATGACAAAGCCCAATAAAACCCATAGACTTGAGGACTTTCCAAATTAATACACTCTCTAACCTAGATTGCTCCATAAGCATAAATCTATGAAATGACAAAGCGAACATCTCATGGTGTTGAGGACTTTCCAACTGACACCTTCTCTTACTTCTAGATTGCTCCATAAGGCCTAAGCATATGTGGAAAATCTACAGAAAGAAAGTCTTATCTCTATTTCTGGTTACAGTTTGAAGTAGTATTATCACGTGACATTCTATGAATGTTCAAGGTATAGAAATAAAGTTTCTCCTTTAGGTTAAGATGTGAAGTTGCTAAGTAACTCACCAGAAGACATTTTCAGATGGAGTAGGAGGCAGCTGGGAGGGAAGAAGACAAAGACAGCAGCCTCGTTTTCATTTGCTTTGATTGTAGCAGACATTAATGCCCCTTTATAAAATTAAATTGTAGTAAAAGAAATTTTTCAGATAAACAAAGATTTTTAACAAAAACAACACAATCAGACAGCTACGAGCTAACTGAGTCATAAGGCGACAATAGGTTAACTGGATAAAAGTGTTCTTTGTAAATGTACCTTAGCAGCCATGAGGACTTCTGTAACCCATCATTATAGGAACATGATGGATTCAGAAAGTCCTGTCAGAACACTTGGCTCTGCCTGCCTCTGCTGCTGTGCTGTATGTAAACGCTGCTCGATATATCCCCAGGGAATCACCGATACAATTAAGCCTCTGAGATGTTACATGACTAACCAATCAAAGGCTGCCAAATATTCTGTGTCTGCTCTGTATCCTCCTGGCTATGACTCTATAGAACTACTGGCCCCCTGATATTCTGAGCCTGAGACTTTCAGAAAAGATCCCAGTTGAGTTCACCAGTGTAAATAAGGCTATTTAATGCTGCCAGCCTACTTAGTGTGGGGTGTTTCCTGGACTGGTGTCCTGCACCATTAGAAAACACATATCTAATCAGCCTGCTCAGACCCACAGTCACTGTCAACACTACACTGCCTGCCTCTGCAGGACCACAGAGCTGCAACAGTCTGGAAAATGGACAAATCCCTATAATGTTAGGTTATCATAGTCATTGCTACACCCGTAGTTCCTAAAGGTGCCCAGGGTTCGCTTTCTTGGGAATTCTTGGCTTAGCAGAAAGTGTGTGGCTTTTGGTTATAAAAAGGTCTCTGTAGGTTTTGATCTCACTTTGCTGAACATCCCTAGAAACCCACCCTCGGGGTATTAAAGTATGACACGATACTGCCTGACAACTTAGAAAATTTGCCTCTAATTTAGTGTTTCTCTGTCCCAAATGTACACAATGCTGCATTCTACTGTACATGCAGTAAAATCTCCCCCTAAGACAATGTAAGTCCTAAAGGCATACCCTTTTCCATCTTGGACATAATTCACACTGTCACACTCATAATTAACTTGGGCTGCTTTGCAAGATTAAGATCAGCTTCTGACTTGGGGCTGAAAATAAAATTTCTCTCACCTAAGACCTACAAAGGATCTGCTTGCTTCCTTGGGGAAAAAAAAAAAAGAAAAAGAAAATTCAGAAAGCAAAATGAAAACACATTTTAAAGTAACCTAGTCATATACTTATATATATATTCAAGGATTATAATTTTTGAGCATATGAATGTATCTTGAAACATCTTTGAAAAATGAATTATGATAATTTTCATCTTCCTCTGAAAGAAAATGCAGAAAGAGATGAACAGGATAGGCAGGCACTGCTCAAAGGTATTGCAGAAGGAAGGAAACAGCCTGGACTGAGGCAGGTATACTAACTGGTAGCCCATAAAGGGACTTTAATGTTCTAACTCCCACTTGAGGTGATTTCCCAAATTCACCAGCAAAAAGATGATATTCTGTTCATACATCTCCTTTCAGGGAAAGCTTCTGGGCTCCTTCTCAAGCCACTGAGTGAGAAGTTCTCAAACAGCCATGCTTTGTAGTGTGAGAACTTGCTCATAACCCATTTCTGAGTTGTCTCTGAAGCAGGAAAGTGCCTGCTTAAAGATTCCTTTAATTTCACAGGAATGTGGAAGTACTCCACAGCTTTCAGCATTTGCAGGGGGAAAAGAAGTTCTCTGGCTTCAAATCTGTAATAGAAAGATACTAAATACTTCAAGTCTGCAAGATTGACTCACTCTGCCTCCTTCCTCCAGGCTTCCTAGAAGAATCAAGAGCTGATACCATCTGGGAGACAACGTGGAGGGCACATTCCAAAGGAATGCATGGACTTGTTAATCTGCTTTGGAGACTATATATCAGTATGTTCTGTTTTCTTACCTCAAGACTATAATTCTGCCAGAACCACACTTTTTGACTTATACAACTTACATATTTTCTTTCTTGTTTGGGGATTCCACATAGCACTGTTCTGAATGACACATATTTCACCATGACAGATGTGAAGAAATAGGTCTGTGTGCCATATCACCCAGAAGCAGGTGGACTAAAAGGGCAGGGATAACTCACTAAAGACTAAACAAAAACAACAAACTGAGAGATGACTGCGGTGCTTTCCTACAGAATGTTTGTACCATCAGCCATCAATGCAGATGTATTTTCTCAAACGTATACTTAGAATAGATTGTATTCTATACTCACAGAATTGTATTCAATACTCACAGATGTGTTGGGGACTGGTGAGTTACAGGGAAGGTAGGAGAATGTGAAAAAGAATCAAGATGTTTCTTGTATATGTACAAATTCTTATGAGGAATTTAATCATAAGGTATCCGTGACATGTACCAAAAAAACTCAAATAACAAAAGAAAAACATTTGAGGGTGGAAAAGCAAGGGACTAAAATGAAATGTAGCTCAAACTTCAGCTGTTAACAGGAGAAACTACTGGAAACATGGTTCTGGTCTTCCTCCTGACATCTTTTCCTTTGAGACAGAAGGTTCCATTTTTATGAAAACTCATTTGGCTCCCTTAAAAATCACCTGACATGAAATATTCCTCAAAATAACTAGCCATGACATTGTAAAAAAAAAATCAATTTCATATAAAATAATGGCTAGATAGCTTTTAGATGTTTCATTATTTTTGTTGGTCATACATATATTTTAACTTACAGCAAAACTGGATACACCATAAAGATTGAGGACATGATGCAAGTTAAATTTTTGTTTGTTTGTTTGTTTGTTTGTTTTGACACAAGGTCTCACTACTCCACACTAGTCTTGAACTTGCCATGTTGTCCAAGCTGGCTTTGATCTCATAATGCTCCTGCCTCAACCTCCTGAGTATAGTTAAGTTTTTTAAACCAAAGTGGAGGCCCACACCTGTCATCCCAGCATCTTAGGAGGCTGAAGTAGGAGCTCAAGACTATCTGTGACATGTAGTGAGACCTTGTCTCAAAAAAGGAAGGAAAGGGTAGGGATGTAGTTCAGTGGTACAACATGCCAGGCTTTGCTCTCCAGTACCACGAGCAATGACATTTGCATGACTTTAGATTCCCTAATAAATGAGTTTCACGTTGTGCTATTTTTTCCCACTAATTTTTATATAAAAGCAAATCATTCTATCGAGTGATACTTATAATTATCTCAAAATTCTTTTATTGAATCTACTTCTGGGGTTTTAAGATATGTTATGACATATATACACAATGTAGAACAAATAAATAGAGCTAATTAATATACCCAATAGCTTACATATTAATCTTTCAGTCAGAACATTTGAAATTTGCTATTTTAGGAATTCTGAAATATATATTCACTATGTTCTCCATGCAGGTCAATAGATCTCAAAATTTATTTCTCCTCTCTAATTAAAATTTTGTACTCTTAGATCATCATCTTCAATTTCCCCTAAATCCTTAGCTTCTGATAGTCATTGCTTTACTCTATGTCTACAACTACAATTGTTTTCAGTTGCTCATGTAAGATATGCATATATTTGTCCTCTACCTGGCTTATTTTGTTTAGCAAAAGGCCTCCTGCTTGAGCCATGCAGTTATAAATGACCACATCTCATTGTTTCTTGGGTTTTATTATGAAAAGTGCATAAGTAAATACATATATGCATATTAAACACATGTATATTCCATTATCTTTAGTCATTCATCCATTGATAGGCACAGGTTGACCCTGGCTGTCAGTAATGCATCAATAAACATAGAAGTGGTAGACATCACCCCAAAATGCTAAACTCTAGTCCTTTAGGTATGACTGAGATCTGGAATTACTGGCCACAATTTAACTATCTATTGTAATGAATAAAGAGCAAGAGATTAGTGTCTCGTAGCCCCACATCATCTTACAGCCTCAGTGGGCGGAGGCAGAAGCTCCGATCTTAGTCTCATCCAGGCTTCTTCCTCCTTTCAGTGTACAGAATCCCCAGCACTCCTGGTGATCACAGTGGACACATCCTCTATGCTATTCATCAGGTACATTTTAGACATGGGCTCATTTCTTCTCTACCTCAATAGGACAAGGAAGGGTGAGCATTTCTATAAAATATATCACCAGAACTTTCACCATGGCAGAGTCACCTCACGTCTTATAAAGATAATTCTTGCTCCTAAGCTCAGAGCCCAACAAATGGCAGGTCACTTAGCCTGATTTCATTCAGATGCCCCATTTTTCTCACTGCTAATGGCATGTCTGTGAAGTTAAACCTCCAGGACTAATTATCCACAGTATAAATGAGAATTAACTCATGTCATATACTGGTACAAATTCCCAACCTTGAGTGTAACTGTGATGTATATATAAAATGTACCAATAAAGGATTCAGTTTTAAGGAAAACATTTAAGTGTGAGAACCCACATCTACAATGATACCAGGAAACACTATTCTTCTGCCAACCAACACATCAATTCTTTGGGGCAAATACTGTCCGCTAGGCAACAGACACACAGAAGAGCAGCTTGTTATGGAATATACATTATTCAATTGATTTTCATGTCACTTTGATTGCATGAGTTCCTTGGCTACAAACTTGAAATTCAAAAATCAGAGTAATCTTTTTTGAAGATAATATTTATTTGGAGAATCTATGCCACCAATGAATGTTACATACCACAGTTTCCAAGTGCATTGTCACAGCAGCCCTGACAGTGTCAGAGGTCTGGAATGAACTAGTCAGAGCTCAGGGCAGCTCCATCCTTGAGGCAGGTGGGAGATGAGGATGTGGACAGACAGCATGAGCAGCCCTATCTTGGTTTGACTTCTGTTTCTTGGTACAACTCACATATGAAAAGATCGAGAATTTTCCTGGTTCCAGTTCTAACACTGAGCTGACCTGAAATTCAGTTTTTGTTATTACTGAAGCCTAGCCATATCCATACACAATTTTAAATAAAATTATTCTAACTAATGTTTTCTCAAAACATCCTCTAATCTCAAGGTGTCTTTTCAGTCTGGCTGGACATAGCTCTTCTGATGTCTTAGCCAATTCGGGCTCTGTTGCAGAGGGAAGTGTGGATTTCAGTCAGGAGTCAATATTTCTCTCTTCCTGATCATCACACTCCTTAAAGTTGGGCAAATTAATTCTGTCTGTAATATGGCCATCAAAGAATGTCCCTTCGGCCCTTGCCTTGAAGAATTTTTATGACATAACCTCTTGAGCAGTGAAACAAGGGAGGAAGATCATTGGTCAGCACATGGTTCTGATTCTGACCCTGAAAACAAACTGATGAGCCAGAAAGAGAAGAACTCGGTTTTCTGTACAAAAGAGAAAGAACAGAATGACAAGAGAAAAAACACATATATGTACTTGAAAAATATTCCAAAGTGGTATATACATTTTCAGTTTAGGTACTACATTCACTTATAAGAATAGCTTTGCTGGCTAGAATGCAAAAACATACCAAGTGTCCTTGTTCTCCATGTATTAATCAAAGCATCAAAAGCTACTCTAACCTAACATAGCAAAAGCAGTTAGCAACACAAGCCTGAGATGTGCCCAGACCTCACAATATCTGATTCAGATCTGTTTGAAAGAAGACAAGGCTTCCCAAAATTGTTTGTAGGTAGCAAAGTCCTTCAGGATCAAATGACAGACACTCAACACTAAGGTACCAGACTCTCAGGCAAAGAGCTTTCCTAATTCTTTTCAGTAAACTCCCTGGAATGAAAGCTACAAGGGTCCCCACTACCCTGCTGTCTACCAGTTCTCTCCACAGCATCTGTCTTTCAGCAGATTAATGGTAAGTTTTCAGAACACACATCATACATTGGAACACATACAGAACACACACATTCATTGGAAACTTTGGTAAATAACTGAATGTGTATTCTAACAAATAGGCTGGGATTCTTCCCTAATTTTTAAAGAAAAATATATCTCAATCTGCATGATTTGAACAAACTATTCTTTCTGACTCTGGGACATCAACCTTGGTCTTAGTAAGAACTCCTGACCAAAGCCAATAAAGTGAACACTATGGCACAATCTATGCATTGTCAGAGGTGCAGAGTGAGTGGGCTGTCTTTGAGATCTGTCTGCCACACATAACTGCTTGCAAGCCAAGCTGGTTAAAAATAGGCAATCTTGACCATAAATAAAACTGCACCATTTAGATAATTGAACAAAATGCCAGCCAGATGAGTGAGGAACAGCACCACCAATAGCATAGCACATGCATAACGTGACCTTTCAGGAATAAAACATATGATACAAAAAAGAAAAATAATAAAAACATTAAATGCAATTTTTTTAACTTTCTTCCAGAGCCAAAGAGCTAAGGGTTCCATCCTTTGATGAACAGAAAGCACAGAGAAGGAAAAGCCCTCAAGAAAGTGTGACTGGGCCAGGAGCCTCCAGGAAGAGACCACACAAACAAAGGACAATCCTGACTAAGCTGATGAAAGTTCTCTTAATCTGAGACAAGAGTGACTTGGAGAATAAGGGTGGGAAAGACATTGGTTGTAGTAGAGGCTGTTTTCCTTATAACTCCTTCTCAGCCTCCTCTGCCTTGAGATGCATCTTAGATTTCCAGGCACTCAGGAATTTCTTGGCTTTTGTGACTCAAGTAATTATCTTAAACTAGGGAATTTGCTATAGGCAAGAGCACACTCCGCTCTGAAAGGAAGAACAGTGTATGTATCCAAAGACAACAATGAACTAATTGCAAAGGAAATAAGCAGGCAAATGATCCAGGCTCATGAGCTGCAGAGTCATTGCCAACATTCACTCCATATGGGTCCTCTAATAGTCCCCAGGAGAGCTGAGGTCAGTTCTACACAATAATAAACAGCCATGGGATGCATTCTTGCTTAGCTCCCTCACTTTTCCCAGCTCACTCTTCCTTCTCTTTTACTCCAGCTTTCCAAACACACAGCAATAAATTAGCTCTAACTAAGATCTTATCTCCAAGATTATTTCTTGAATGAAGAATTCAATCTAAATCCTATGTTCATTGTATTAAATAGCACCCTTCTAAAATTGGGTCCAGTCAGAACTGTGAAGGTGAATCCATTTGCAAACAAGTCTTTGTAGATAATCAAGTTAAGTGAGTTCACACAGGGTTATATAGCCAGTCACTTATATCCCTTAAAGATATGGGAGATAAATACATAATCAAAAGTTCAGCATCTGCTAACAAATGCAGATTGGAGCAAGGTGATCAAATCCAAAGAGTGAGAAGTATTGCTGGTACAATGGCATCAGACCAAGAATGTCTTCCTTAAAGCTCTTGTGTTCAGATGTGGGGTTTTTAGAAGGTTATGTTCCAACTTTAGCTCAAGAAGTTCTAAATAAGCAAAGTATAATTGAATAGGTCAGTAAATTATAACAGATTAAACAGTGATACATTTAGATCCAAAGAGTCTTAAAATTTTCTCCATAGCAAAGAGAAATTTCAGAATGTTTATGCTTAAAGAAGCTGTTCTGATCATTTCCAAAATACCAGGCTATAGCAGTGTGAAAATAGGAAACTGTGTTACTATTGAATGAACATGGATATGTCCAATTTCACATATTCCTAGAACAACTCCAATCTTTACCACATATTACCAAACCAACTTCAACACTGTATTAAGCAACTTGTGTTCTGAACAGTTTTTCAGTTCACTCCCCACATTATCAACTTTTCATGGGTAAGAACATGAGCCCTTCTTCCTTAGAGCTAGCTTGATAAATTATTGTTCACAATATTATCAGAATAAAAATTCTCCAGATGTATGAGAAGGAGACATGTTGATTCAGCCAGACACGAAGACTATCTGAGTTCCCTTCCCTTCTACTAGAATCAGTCACAGCCTCAAAACCCTGGGCTTTATTCTTGTACCTTGTGACTGAGCCACAGAGATGTTACTGATAACAGTGTCATTTTCAAATAAACCAATCCAGAGAATGTCTATGAGCCTTCCTGGGATGATAACACCCATGTAAACCAGAAAGGCACAGGTCTAAGCCCTCAGTGTGGTCATGGAGTTTGTGCTCAGTTCATCCTGTTGCAAGAGCTGTTTCTTTTCTGACATGGGCAGCCTTCTTGGGAACATGCCATCATTCCTCCTACTACTGACATTTCTTCTGCCCCCAGAGGCTGGAACAGGTGAGTGACCCTCCCTACTCCAGAGGCCCAAGACTATCCCATAGAATCCTCTATTCTACTGACATTTCGGCCAACTATGGTCAAGATTTGTCCTCAGTCTGAGCCTGGAATTTACATACCCCCAGTTCCCATACCAAATGTGGACTTAGAAATCTGAAGCTGGCTAGACTGTCTCGAATATGGCAGTAAGAGGGTGTTTCTTACCTGATTCAGTAGTTGTTAGCCATTCCACAGATTATTCTTCATTATCTAGAATTTGAGTGTCCTGAAAACAATATTTGCAAGGAATTGGAAGATAAGAATAGTATGTAATTAAACGCTGTCACTCAAAACCAGAAAAGAGGAGCTCAGACCAACTGGCTGTGGGTGGGGGTTGTCACTGAAATCATATTAACAGTTATCAGCCCTGTTCAGTGTCCTCCCCACTTTACAGAGGCCGAGGAGCAAAGCCAGAAAGCAACAGATCTCATAAGTGGCAAAATGCTTGATCCCCTTTTTCACTGCCTTGGCTCCAACCTATCTCTTTACAGATTCGTTTTAATGGTCTTCTTTATTTCTGTATTGTCAGGTTCCCACTAGCTCCCTGTCTTAGATACCATCTTTCTCCAAAATGTCTATGGCCCTGAATCCCACCAGCACTTCTCCACCAAGGACAGATCACAGGCTGATTGGACATCAGTTATTCATACAGCTAAAAACATTTACTGAAAACACAGAATGCATTAAGGATAGAACATCAGGATTTTGGAAAACTCCAACTTTCATCAACTCATGGATGGATTGCTAGAAAGTACCTAGAATCAGGAAATCAGCAGAAGCTCAAAGGGGTAGAAAAGACTCAGGAAGAAGGAGGAACAAGGGATGTTGCCCAACAACCTCTGAAGTTCCACCATCATGCAGCAGATCTTATCTACTCACACAAGTGTCTGAAGTAGTGGGTAGAAGACAAGCTCTTGTCTTTCTTTCTCAGGAAGGGAAAGAATATTTGAGACTTAAAATAGGTTGTTCTGCCTGCAGGGAATAAAGCCTGCAGAACCTAACAGGATTCTCCCTGCTGTGCATAGAGTACTCCAAGCCCCACCCTCAACCTCACGTCCCTCAGACTTCCCTTCTGACCATGCTGTTTTGAGTCACTTCACTTTCCAGCTTCTCTTTCAGAGAAAATCATCGGGGGTCATGAGGCCGAACCTCACTCTCGTCCCTACATGGCGTTTGTCCAGTATGTGATTAGGAACAAGCGTTTCAGATGTGGCGGTGTCCTGGTGCAAGAGGAATTTGTGCTGACAGCTGCTCATTGCAAGGGAAGGTGAGAAGCAGCAGTCAGCCATAGGTCCTGAGACTCCAACAGGCTGTGTTCTTCACAGAGACTGTAGTTTGTAGGGGGCTGATACACAAGCACATAAGAATTCAGAAAGCAGAAAAAAAGGAGGATCAGAAGTTTCACCACATACATTGTAATTAAATGATAATTAAACATTATATGATAATTAAATTCATACAGTCTTATAGACAAATGAATCTGATTCTGGTAAAATAAAACAGAGAGGGAGGGAGGGAAGAAAGAAGGAAACTGAAGTTTGTTATACACGTGTCCAAATCTCCTACAATGTAATTATATATACTGCAAGCATGTAGTAATAATTTTTTTTAAATTCAGCCCAGTTTGGGGAAAAAATGAGATCCTGTTTCCAAAATAGAAATAAATTTAAAAGGGCTGGGTGTGTAGCTCTGTGCAAAGGCCCTGGGTTCCAGCCTTTTACCGTCAGATGGGAAGATTTGGAAACTGAAAAGCTGAGAAATAGGACAGGTGACTTTGGGGTGAGAGGGGAGAGTGCAGAGCAAGTGGCACCACTGAGAAGACTCAGTGACCTCAGCACCAAGGAACACAGCTGCAACTGTTATTCAGAGCTCCTGGGGCCTGGGGGTGACCTCTGTGTCTCCACGTTCCAGACCTTCTCTCCTTTCTGTGCAGTTCCATGAAAGTTGTCCTAGGGGCCCACAATATCACAAAACAGGAGGTGACCCAGCAGGTCATCCCTGTAAGAAAAGCCATCCCACACCGGCACTATGACAATGAAACCAAACACAATGACATCATGCTACTTCAGGTAAAAGGCACCTCGCTGCTGCTCTTGCTGTCCTTGGGAAGGGTTGTACCTGTCAATGAGACCCTGTCCCTTCTTTTTTTGTCCTGATATCCATAACAGAATCCAGGTCTAGAAGCCTTAAGCTGATCTGGACTGTCTTGCTTCTTTCCCATCAGCTGGAGAAAAAGGCCAATCTGACTGAAGCTGTGAATCTCCTTGGACTGCCCACAGTCCACTCCCAAGTGAAGCCTGGTTCCTGGTGTGAGGTGGCTGGATGGGGACGGTTGGCTCCAAATGGGGAATTCCCCAGCATACTGCAAGAGGTGGAGGTGACAGTGCAGAAGCATGAGAAGTGTCAGATCGAATATAATGGGACTTACAACAGTGACACTCAGATGTGTGTGGGGGACCCAAAGATTAAAAATTCTGCCTTTGAGGTAAGACTGGGCATCTGTTACTCTCACTATGTGGTCCACTGTGTTTGGCACAGATCTAGAACCAGGAGACCCAAGTAGCAGGGATTCCTTCATCTATCAGTCTGTGATATTTATTCCTAAGAAGAGCAAAAGGGAGCAGCCAGAGAAGTTAGGTCTCTACCACTTACCAAGGGGTCACTAGTGAATAGAGCCACTCTGCTGCACAAGTTGCAACACTATGCTTTACAAACTGGTATGAGAAAACTGCTCCCACTGAGTGCAGAACTATGACCCAGGGGGCTCCTGAGAGATGGCACCTCTTTTGCTCAGTGACTCAGTTCTCCACTGGGTGTCAAGACAAATCATCTGCATCACTGTCATTAAACATTAGCCTGAAACCAAGGGTCCCAACAATTCTACAGAGCAAAGAAGCCAAGACTTGAGAACAAAAGCAAAGGTTGTCACCAGAGTGAGGTAAAGCAGGAAGAACATCTTCAGTGAGCTTCACAGTGAAAGTCACCCAACACTTACACTTTCCTCTTATCACCCATTAGCAGATTACACAAGTAGTGCTTTGACATAGGCTGTGGATATCAGAGGAGACGAGCCCAGGAAGTGCACTGCCTCGCTTCACTCTCTATTCACAGGGCGATTCGGGAGGACCCCTCGTGTGCAACACTGAGGTGCAAGGCATTGTTTCCTATGGACGAAGAGATGGAAAACCTCCAAGTATCTACACAAAAGTCTCATCTTTTGTAAAATGGATAAGGAAAACCATGAATCGGCACAGACTGCAGAGAATAGTGTTTCTGAACAAACATCTTTCCTGGAGCTGAGTCCACAACTGCGTGACCACACATGCCAGAAACTAAATAAACCTCCCCTCAGGGAGAAGGCTGGATTCCTGTGTTCACTGCCTTTCATTCATAAGAACAACTCTGTGCTAGGCAGGCCAATGACAAACTTCTTCTGATCTGCCTCCCCTCTTCCTTCTCCACTCAAAACCTTTACAAACACCAACTCAAACCTCTTAACCAGCTCCTTCTTACTGCTTTAGTTTCTCCACAGCCTGTTGTTTTGGGGGGGCTGAAGCTAAGCACCATCAGAAGAAAATGAGGACAGCTTTTGATCTGGGGGTCAAAGTGAACATATTACCTCTGTGTTATATGGCAGAAGAAAATGGGGATGATTTGTGAATTTTAGAGATCTATCAGGGAGCACTGTGGTCACTACTTAGGGATGTGGCTCCATCATGATGGACAGGAAAAGGGTCTTCCTGAGCAGGGAATTTCTCTCACACAGCTTTAGGGATACAGGTGGGGTTGGGATTGTCCTGAGCTGCTCTACATTGTTACCTGAAATTAATTTCCTTTCACTTTCTCCTCCAGACCAAGGCTAACCTTGGCCTACAACCTCCTACCTGTGAACCTTCCTTCTGTCTCTTCAGTGTTGTCACTGTCAACTGTCTCCTGACATCTGTGGGCCACAGTGATATGAACTGGCTCTTTTCTCCACTCTCTGCACCTAGGACACGTGGTTCATGCAAGGTCCATTGAGGACAAGATGGAAGAATGTTTGTGCAGAGCCCTTGGCCCCACCTCTCACTTGGGCAGGACCCTCACACTTCAGTGTCCTCCTATATGTCCTCCTCTTTGCCACTGGTCATTCAGCAACCTGAGCCCCTTTCAGCCTTTCTCTGCTGATCACCTCTGACCTCAAAGTTAAGATTCCCTGGGGGGGTGGGGAGTGGCAAGGATTTAACTCAGTGGTTCCAGTGCCTGTCTTGCAAATGCAAGGGCTGGGTTCAATCCTGGTAACCACATACAACAATACTGGGCATGGTGGCCCACTCCTGTAATTCCAGCACTCAGGAGGCAAAGGGTGGAAGATTGCTGTGATGTGAATTTGAGGCTAAGCTCAGGGCCAGCCTGAACTACAAAGCTAGACCCTGTCTCAAAACAACAACAACAACAACAAAAATATTCCCTGGGGATTCCAGGCTATAACAAGATATAAGTTAAAAGGGCTCCTCTCTGCAGGACAGGAAAGCAGAAATATTCCCAGCAGTTAGCACACAAGTATTTACCGAGAGCTGACTAAGTGCCAGGCCCTTGGGCTCTACAGGGAGCACAATGACAGAGCCCATTGAAACCCAGAGTGCTGAAGAATTTTCCAATGAACTCACTCTCTATCCTCCAGACGCTCCAAAGGCCTAGACCTATATGGGAAATCTACTGAAAGAAAACATCTTAACTTTCATTACAGTTTGTATTAATATTATCATGACACTTCACAAGTGCTTAAGGTATAAAAATAATTTTAGTCATTTAGGTTAGGAAGTTAGAAAGTTTCTAAATGATTCACCAGAGCACATTTTCTGGTGGGGAAAGGGCAGCAGGTAGGTAAGAAGATAAAGAGAACAGCCATATTTTAAATATAACAGACATTAATGTCCCTTTATAAAATTAAATTGTAGTGAAAGAGCCTTTTCAGACACACAGAGATTTTTTTTTAATTTTTTAATCTCTATTGGTACATTACATATATGCATCATGATTGCACTCCATAATGGGGATTTGTACCAGTATAAGACACAACTTAATTCTCATTTTTTCCCATAGCCCTACCCACCCTGCCGCTCCCCCATATACATAAAATTTGTTTCCTTACTTTTTTGTTACAATCTCATCATTTTTCCCTCTTCACCCTATTTTGCATTGAGCATTTTCTATTTCACAATATATAAATGACTCAATTAGACAGCTACAAATTAACTGAGTTATAAGGCAATGATGGGTTAACTGGAAAAAGGTGCTCTTTGTAAATATCCGTTAGTCCTCATGATGATTTCTGTAATTCATCACCACAGGAACATGATAGGCTCAGAATGTCCTGTCAGAACACTTGGCTCTGCCCCAGTCCACTGTTCCACTGTGTGTAAACACTGCTTGTTATATCACCAGGGAATGTCCAATATGATTAAGCCTCACAGATAAAAGTGTCACGTGACTAACCAATCAAAGTCTACCAAATATTCTGTGTCTGCTTCTGTGTCCTCCTGGTTGTGACCCAGTATAACTACCAGCATCTGATATTCTGGACCTGACTTCTTTAAGGGAAAATCCAGGTCTGGTCCACCAGTGTAAGGCTGTTTAATGCCACCACACCTCTGTATTTGGGCTGTTTCCTGCCACAGAAGGAAGCACATAACTAATCAGCCTCCTCAGAACCATAGTCCCTGTCGTTATGACACTGCCTGGCTATGTAGAATCAAACTTCGATCAGGGAGGCTACCACACTCTGGGAGAACAGAGAAAGGTGATCATGGTTATTGCTACACCCATAGTTTCTAAAGGTGCCTGGGCTTCTCTTTGTTGGTAGGTTTTGGCTTAGAGGAAACAAGGTGTGCGGATTTTGTCAGATGAATGTCCCCTGAGTGCTCTGCTCACCATGCTGAACACTCTTAGCAGCCATCTCTATAGGACACTGTCACAATTATAAGACCCTGTGGGGCAGAACTTAGACCTAAATTAGTTCTTTTCTGTCCCAAATACATACAATATCTCATTCTTGAGTGACATGCAGTATAATCTCCCCCTGAGATCATGTGAGTCCTTTTTCCATCTTGAACACAAATCCTGCTGCCTCACACTCCCATAACTACCTTGGGCTGCTTTACAAGGGAAGATCAGCTTCTGCATCAGGGATGGACATGAAATTTCTTACACATGAAACCTGTCAAGGGTGTGGCTCCTTTCTTGGGCCAAAAAGAAAGCATAGAAAGCAAAATCAAAACATATTTTTGAATGTTGCCTGGTCATATATACATCTATATATATCTATAAATAGATAGATAGAGATATATAGATATTAGACATATATTCAAGTAGCATACTTTTTGACTTTTTGAGTAAATGAATTTATAGTTTAACATCTGTTAGAAAAACCTCTGTTGGAGGTTGGCCCACATCCTCCCCTAATAGAAGATGAAGAAACATTTTCAGGAAAAGATAGAGACTGACCAAAGGTATTGCAAAAGTTAGGACACAACCTGGACTGAGGCAGATCTTCTAACCTCAAGCCCACAAAGGGGCTTTAATCTTCTAACTCCCACCTGAGGTGATTTCCCAAATTCACCAGCAAAAAGATGATATTCTGTTCAGACATCTCCCTTCAGAGAAAGCTTCTGGGCTCCTTCTAAAGCCACTGAGTGAGAAGTTCTCAAACAGCCACCCTTTGCAGTATAAGAACTTGTTCATACCCTTTTCTGAGGCATCTCTGAGGCAGGTAAGTGCCTTAAAGATGCAGGTTCTTTCAGTCTCTCAGGAATGTGGAAACACTCCCCAATCCTCATCATTTGCAGAGGGAAAATAAGTTCTCTGGCTTCAAATTTGTAATAGAAACAAAATACTTCAAATCTGACTTCAAAATTGACTCCCGTGGTCCCTTCTTCCTCTGGAACCCTTGAAAGAATCAAGAGCTGATACCACCTGGGGGAGAACTGAGTGAGGACTGGCATAAAAGAACTCACTGAGTGGATGCAAGGTCTTTGTAATTTGCTTTGGGGAACACATATATAAGTATAATTCTGTCTTCCCACCTCAAGGTCGAAATTCTGCCAAAACACTCTTTTTGGCTTATACAACTTGTATGGTTTCTCTTATTTTGATCTTTCACACAGCACTGATTTGACTGACATAGATGTCACCACAACAGATGTGGAGAAGTAGGTCCATGTGCCATATCACCCAGAAACAGGTAGACTGAGGACAAGGAATGAGTCACTGAAGACTGAACCACCACAAGCAGAGAGACAGGGATCTGGGAGATGAGGGTGCTGTGCTACATAATCTAGTACATGCTTTCATCCACCAATGCAGATGTGAGATTTTCTCCCACATAGCTGGAATCCAGGGTTCTAGAATTTAAAAGGTGTTGTAGGGGTCACCCCTCCAGTTATTATACCTAATCATTTACACTCAAGAGGTTTGCCTCCATCTCCACAATCTGAGGCTTTGCTGGTCTCTTGGTCTTAATTACTGAAAAATGAAATCAGCTGTCATCAGCTTCAGTGAGCCAGTACGATCAGAAGATGATTGATCCTGGTGGCTAAGGGAAGACAGAAGTCACTGAATGGCTGCCAGTCACAACTAAGTCAGTGGACGGCTGTCAGAATGAATCAGGCTGCTGCGTTAGGACAACTGAGTTGAGATCTACCTACTTTTGACTTTTCCTAGGTATGAGAAGAGGTAGTGGAACTTTGCATTTTGATATACATGTGAACTGTTGCTTCCACTCTCCTTGACACAATATTTATAATTTCTTGCCCTCTTTCTTATCTTCAAGTGTAGTTAATAACAGGTCACTCTCATGCAGGACTTTAGTTTACAAAATAATATGTAAGAGAGTTCATGTGTTCTCTGGAGCAGAGTAAGAAATGAATAAAGGTAGGATTGAGAGGGGCTGGCAGTTGAAGCACTAGGAGCTGCTGCCAGTACTGAAGATGGAGGGGAGTATGACTACTGACAGATTAAGGAGAGTGTGAGGGCCCAAGTGGGCAACAGAGGAACACAGACAGCAGGACAAACTGGAATGAGAGAAGGTGTAAGAGGAAGAGGAGCAGTTTGTGGTATCGAATTCTTAGAAATCATTGCTTCAGACTTTCTCTCCAAGTATGAAAATAAATGCAAGATTTGGAGAACAACACCAAGAGCCATGTTCAGCAATTGGAGAGCTATGACTTTGCAGGACACTAGGAAAGCACTCTTGGAATCTGTGTTATATTTGAGAAAATGTTTAATATGTGGGTACAGAAGGTCACAATAGAACAATGCCAAAAAGTAAATGCCACACAATGAAAAAACTCTGCATGGCCAGAACTCTCCTCACAGAAAAGAAGAAAGAACAAGAAAGTGCATGGTAGTAAAATGGCTGCAGATGAAAGATAATGATTTCCCTTATTAACTGAACACTATTTGCTCTGCTTTTCTGGAAAATGAAGTTATAGCTCCAGATAAATTTAAACATTTAAAGGTGGAAGATCAAGACACTAAAGTGAAAGACAGCTCAAATGTGCTAAAATAAGGAATTCCTGGAAACAGAGTTCTGGTCCTCCTCTTGACATCCCTTCTTCTGAGACTGAAGGTTACGTTTTTATGGAACACAATTACAGGCCAATATCCCTAATGAACATCAATGCCAAAATCCTCAATAAGATACTTGAAAACTAAAAGGCTGAAAAATGGGATGGCTGACCTTTGGGGTGTGAGGGTGAGAGCATAAAATAGTTGGCACAGCTGGGAAGACTTAGGGACATCGATGCCAAGTGACACAACTGCTGTTCAGAGTATTTGGCAGGAAGGATGGGTGTGTCTCCACATTCCAAAACCACTCTGCTGTCTGTGCAGCTCAGTGAAAGCACGCTGAGGTCCCACAACATCAGGCAAAAGGAGAAGACCCAGCTGGTCATCCTTGTAAGAAAAGCCATGTTGTATCCAAACTATGATAAAAAACCAAATGAAATGACATCATGCTGCTGCAGGTAAGAGGCACCTCCTTGCTGCTCTTGCTGTCCTCATGCAGTATTCCCACTTTCACTTGAGACCCTACACCTGCCTCTTTGTCATCATGCCCATGACAGCATCTGGGCCCAGAAGGCTTAGAACAATCTGGACTCTCTCTCTTCTTTACCATCATCTACCAAAAAAGACCACACTGGCTGAAGCTGTGCAGCTCCTCCACCTTCCCAAGGGCAACTCCATGGTGAAGCCAAGTACCATGTGCCAGGTGGCAGGATGGGGGCAGTTGGCCCCAAATGGGCAACTTCCAAGTAAATCACAGGAAGAGGAGGTTACAGTGCAGAAGGATGAAAAGTGTCAGGCCAAGAATCATGGGAGATACAACAGTGCCATTCAGATATATATGGGGGACCTGAAGATGAAAAAAGGTGCTTTAAATTAAGACTAGATATCTGTCACTCTTGATTTTTGGGAAAGGATTTTTGGGACAGATTTGGGTCCAGATGATTCAAGTAGCAGGGACTCCTTCACCTACTAAAATGTGATATTTGTTCTTTAGAAGAGGAAAAAAAGGGGACAGCCAAAGTGGAGATGTAAGGTCTCTGGCAGTTACCAAGGGGCCTTTGGTGAGTAGACACCCTATGTAAGCATGACCTTGCAACACTCGGCTTTAGAAATAAGAATGATAAATCTGCTCCCCAGGTATGGAGGAATTATTCCAGGTGTCTCCCCAGAGCAGTGAGCTCTCTTAGTCTGTGGGCTCATCCTTCCTGCTGGGAAACAGAATCACTGATTGGCTCCCTGTCCTTACAGAGCAGCCAAGAGCCAATGGTCCCACATAATTCTACAGGGAAAAGATTCCAGGATCTGGGAATGAGGAAAAAGGCTGTCCCCAGAATGAGGTAAAGCAATAATGTTGTCCACAAAGATTGGTAGGAAAGGACCCCCAGTGCCTGTGCTTCCCTATAATCACCCATAAGCAGATTGTACAAGTAATGCATCTAGAGGGACTTTGAAATAACAGAGGAAACAAGTCCAGGATATGCACTGGCTCACCTCTTCACTCTCTGTTTACAGTGAGACTTGAAGGCCTTCTCATGTATAATAATCAGGTGCAAGACATTGTTCCCTTGGACAACCAGATGTCTAGACCAAATGTCTACACCAAACTCTCAGTATTTATAAAATGGATAATAGAAACCATGAGTTACCACTTACTACAGGCAGCAAACTAAGCCCACTATGGGTCCAAATGTCTTTGCTGGAGCTATGTCCAGAATTGCACCAAAGTGCATCCCAGCAACTCAATGGATGGATGTCAAGCTCAGTGACAAGGCTGGGTTCTTATTTGTTTACTGACTTTCTTTCACAGGGACCAACTCTATGCTAGGCAGGTCAGAGACACAGTTCTGATCATTTCTGCCTCCTCCCTCCTTTCTCCATTCAACACTTTTTCAAATCCCCACTCAGTGCTGTTAACCAGCTCCTTTTATGCACAACAGGTTTTTTACAACCTGCCCTTCTGAGAGGCCTGAAGCTATGGGCCATCAGAAGAAAGTGTGGACAGCTCTTGCATTGGGCATCAAGGTGAACATGTTCTCTCTGAGTGCATTAATATGATAGAGAGGAAGGGGGATAATTTCTTGGGTCCTGGAAAACAGTCAAGCACCACTGAGGTCACTATTTGCAGGTGTAGCCACATCACGATGGATAGGGACATGGTCTTCCTGAGCAGGACATTTCTCTCCCACAGCTTTAGGGGTCATAGGGATTGGAGTATCCTGAGTGGCTTTTTATTTTCACCTAAAGTTAGTTTCTTTCCTTTCCCTTTCACCTACGGGACCAAGGCTAACTTGGGTCTCCAGCCTCCTGGCTGCCCATCCTTCCTTGTCTCACCTCAGAGTTGTTACAGTCTACCGACTCCTGACCTCTGAGGGTCACAGTGCAGTGATGTGGCTCCTTCTACAATCCCCCATCTACATCATTTGTGGTTCCTTGCAAGGCCTATGGAGGACAAGGCTGGCAGCATCTTTTTCTTGAGCTCTCAGCCCAGCCTCTCACTTAGGCATGGGGCCTCATCCTTTGGTGTCCTCCTATATGCACAGGGCCATTGCTCACTGAGAAATCTGAGCCCCATTCAGCCTATCCATGCTGATTTCTTCTAACTTTAAAGCTAATACTCCCTGGGGACTCCTGGGCTATACAAGACTGTAAGTTAAAAGGCCTCCCCTCTAAGCACAACAGCTCCACCAATCAGCACGTAAATATATCCCCTGAGTTCTAAGTGCCAGGCCTTAGGGCTCCACAGCAAAAAAAACGACAGAGCCCAGTGAGACCACAGTGCTGAGGACTTACCCAATTAACTCTGTCTCTATAGTCCATATTGATCCATAAGGCCTAGATCTATATGGAAAATCTATGAAAATAAATTATCTTATCTTTATTTTGGGTTACACTATATATCAATATTATCACATGACACTGCACAAATGTGTGAGATTTAGAAGTGATTTTAGTCCTTTAGTTTAAGATAGAAAATTGCTCTGTGATTTATCAGAAGACCTTTTTAGTTGAGGACTTGGGCTGCAGATAGTTTAGTACATAATGAGGGCAACTTTATTTTTAGTTGATGTAAAAGTAGTAAATATGGCTCAGCTCCTGATTGCTAAAACTTGGAAACTAAATGTCCATAAACTAAAATGTCCCATCCATCTGAAGACTAGTAAAGAAGATGTGGTTCTTTTATAGAATAGAGTATTACTCTACCATAAAAAATTATAAGATTGAGTCATTTATACTCATACTGATGTACCTTCAAGACATCCTCATAAGTGAAATAAATAGGTCACAGATGTGTAAATATAGTATCTTTTCTCTGGTGTGAGAAAATGAAGATGTAAATGAGTACTAGAATATATAGTAGATATTGTGAAACAAAAATATTTAAAAGGAAATGAGATGTGGGGGTAAGTAACAAGGGGAAAAATATTGTGTTGGTAATTTTTTTTAAGAAGCAAAGCTTATATATATAGAGGGCAGGGGGTTGTAGGGTGGGTAGGGAAATAGGAAAAATGAGAGCTAATTTGTATCTACTGGCACAAATTCTCAATGTTGAAAATGACATCCTCCCCTCAAAGAAGATGAAGAAACAGATTTTCAAGAAAGACAGAGACTGACCACAGATGTCACAGAAGTTAGGACAGAGCCTGGTCTGAGGCAGGACCCCAAACCACCAGCACATCAAGAGCCTTTTAATCTTCTAACTCCCAGCCTGTGGTGATTTCCCAACATCATCAGATAAAAGATAGCATCCTATGTACATAGGGGGCAAGGGGTTGTAAGGTGGGTAAGGGAATGGGAAAAAATGATAATTAAGTCATGTCATATCATACACTGGTACAAATTCTCAATGCTGAAAGTGACCATGATATGTATATATAACGTACCAATAAAGATCTGAATTGAAAAAATGTAAAACTCATATGCACATATTTGCATTTGAAAAAGCTATCTAGGAATAATTTTAAAACTTATTTTTAATTCCTGTTACAGAGACATTTCATACAGTGACAAATAATAGAAGCATTAAAAGGGTTCATAGCTTAGGAAAAAAATGTAAGATAGGTATAAAGAAAATTAAAGTATGGGGTGAAAGAAAAAAAGATAACATCCTGTTCAGATATTTCCCTGGACAGAAAGCCTCTGGGTTCCCTGTGAAGTCACTGGGTGAGAAGAGTTCAAACAGCACTTTTGGCACAGTGGAAATCTGCTCATATAATATTTGAGTGGACTCAGAGGCTGGTAAGTGCCTGAAAGACACCGATTTCTTCAATCTCCCTAGCATATGGAAGTACTCCCCGATCCTCACCATGTGCAGGGGAAAAAAAAAAATACATTCTCTTACTTCAACTCTCTCTAATGTGCCTCTGAAGAACACAAGAGGCCAAGACTTGAGCGGAAGTGATGAGGTTATAAAGAAAGAACACACAGACACAAACGTAAAAAGAAAAGTTGGGGCCATGTGGGACTCAGCCTTGGGAGGAAAACTGCAACCCAGTGCCTATTTCATTTGTTTATTTTATACAGATTCAAGAGCATGTGGAAAGATACAGACAAAATAAGCTCCTTGGTATTGTGTGGATATTGGGAACCACCCCGTTTGGGAATTGCAAGGTCAAAATTAACCAGGCCTTCCTGCCTGCAGATGGACTTTAGACTTGACTTCTGTCTTCATCTCTGGTAGTAACTGGGACTCAATGGTCCCACATGCTGTGATGCTTCAGGGAAGAGCTGCGCCGGATCTCTCCCTTCTCAAGGACTATTGCTGACACCCGCCTTGCCCTGTGGAATCCTCATCTACATAACTTCTCTAGGACTATTGTTGGTGTGGCCCTGCCTTTCTGGGTTTTTTTGAATGTAGATAATAAAAGTTGTAGTAGGCTGGGGTCCCGGGTCCTTGCCACCCAGAGTAGCATGGATCAGACCCAAGCTCAGTTTTCTCTAAGTCTCATTTCTGCCTAATTATTAATTATTTAGCCGTGTGCCATGAACTCACAGGAGACTAGAACTTAATGCAAAAGTTCTAGTTACGTTCCCTTCCCCTGTTTACTACATGTGGAGAATGTGGATAGGAGGACATCTCAAGGTTAGCTAGCCATGTGACAGTTTGTTCTCAAGGACATGGAACTTCTTGTGCTGCTCCCCTTGGCACTGAGTTGTAGATCAGGAGCTGAATATAAGAACCATCTTTGACCAGATGAGAACCAGGCTTTGCACATTACTCAGGTAATGTGTTGAAGACATTCAACTCACTCACTCCCTACAGTTCTTTATGGTAATGGAAAGAAAATGCTTGGAGTGACAAAATGGACTCCCTCTGTTTCTCCTTCCTCTGAACCCCCTGGAAGAACCCAGTACAGCTGCCACCTGAGAGACAACTGCAGATTAGGTCCTGGAGGTCATATTCCAAATAGATGCCAGATCTTGATCATTTTCCTTGGAGAATACATATTGATGTGACTCATTTCCCTACTGCAAGATCATATTTCTGCCAGAACTACTCTTAAGAGTTTATAGCGGGCCCAGGGATTTAGCTCAGTGGTTGTGGCACCTGTCTTGCAATTACAAGGACCCGGGTTCGATCCCCAGTTAGCACATACAATACTGGTTGTGGAGACCTAAGCCCAGCAGCAATTATTACCATATACCACAGTGCCAGGCGTGGTGGCTCACACCTGTAATCCCAGCACTCGGGAGGGAGAGGCAGGAGGATTGCTGTGATGTAAGTTGGAGGCTGAGCTCAGGGCCAGCCTGAACCACAAAGCAAGACCCTGTCTCAAAAAAAAGAGTTTATAGGCCTTCTACATTTTGTTTCGGGATTCCACATAACACTGCTTTGACCAACACACAGACTTCACTTGAGAGATGTGGACATTAAAATGTGCCATATTATCCAGAACTGAGTGGACTGAGAGAGTGAAGAATAACTTACTGAAAAGTAAACAGACTAAGAGATGATTATGAGAGATCATGATGCTGTCTTACAGAATACAGTATATACTTTAAGCCACCAAAGCAGATAAGATATTTTCTCCTGATAGCTGGAATATGTAGGTCCAGAGTTAAAAGGGTGATGTAGGGGTTGTCCCCCCAGTTGTTACACATAACAACTCACCCTCAAGAAATTATGCTTCCATCTCCACTGTCCAGGGCTATCCTGGTTTATTTGTCTTAAATTCTGAAAAACAAATCAGTCATCATCAGGTCTAGTGGGCCACTGTAGTAAGTAGAAGATGGATCATGATATCTGAAGGAAAAGAGGATTCACTGATTTTCTCAGAATGACAATTAATAAAACACCATGGAGGGCTGTCAGAGCAACACCCTGTTCTCATCCAGCTGTTGTGCTAGCATAACTGTGTTGAGATCTACCTAACTGTGAGTTTTGCTATCTACAAGGCAGATCATGGAAGTTTGCTGTCTTACAGAGCACAGTATATACTTTAAGCCACCAAAGCAGATAAGATATTTTCTCCTTATAGCTGGAATATGTAGTTCCAGAGTTAAAAGGGTGGCACAGATGGGAACTGTTGCTTCTACTCTCTTTGACCTAACATTTAGAATTTCTTGGCCTCTTTCTTATCTTTAAGTGTTCTTATCTTTCAGTAGCCCCAATACAGGACTTTTATAGAACAGAAAGTTACTGGTGTATTTCTCTGGAACAGAATAGAAAAAGAATGAAGATTAATTCCCTTGTTTCACTTTCTACTCTCTTTCCCATTCAAGGATTTATGTAAAAATTGATCATTTGTACCTGAACTAATTATTTCATTAATTTAAACTTGTAATTATTTCAAAATTATTTTATTGAATATATTTATGTGGTTCTAAGAGATTATATGATGCATATACAATCTGGAATAATTAACTATACAACTTATTAACATATACAACAGCTTAGTAATTTTTATAGTCAAAACATTTTAAATTTGCTATTTTAGGAATTCTGAAATATACATTGTTAACCACCATCACCACGCTGTAAGAGATCTCAAAATATTTATTTCTCCTGTCTAAATAACTCTTGGTACCCTTAGACCATCATTTGCAAGTTCTCCTAAATCCTTAGCTTCTGATGACCACTGCTATACTCTACATCTACAGCTCCAAATGTTTTCAATTCCTCATATATTTGTCTTCCATGTCTGGCTTATTTTGCTTAGCAGAATAGCCTCCTGCATCAGCCATGCAGTTCTAAATGACAAGATTTCATTGTTTCCTTGAGTTTTCCTCTGAAATACATATAAGTATATATTCCATTTTCTGTATTCATTCATTAATAGACACAAGTTTCCACTGGCTATTGTGAATAGAGCAGCAATAAACATGGGAGTTAACAAAGGAGATGAAAGATTGAGTTGGATTCTTCCCAGGGATGCAACAATGGTTTCACATACATAAATCAATAAAATCAATACACTACATGAACAGACTCAAGGATAAAAACTAAATGGTCATTTCAATAGAGGCAGAAAAAGTATTTGAAAAAATCCAACAGTCTTTCATGAGTAAAACCCTACCGTAAATTGTAATAGATGGTCTTTATCTAAACCTGATAAAAGCTGTATATGAGAAACCAACATCCAACATCATACTCAATGGTCAAAGTAAAACCTGTTTACTAAAGTCAGGAAGATGGCAAGGATGCCCACTATCATCACTCCTGTTCGATATAGTTTTGGAAATTTTAGTCATAGCAATTAGAAAAGAGAAAAAGATAAAAGGAATAAAAATAGGAAAGGGAGAAGCTAAACTGTCACTGTTTGCTGACAATATGGTACTCTATATGGAAGATCCTAAAAAATCAGCCTAAGGACTGCTAGCCTTAATCGTCAGATTTAGTAGCATAGCTGGATATAAGGTCAATATTCAAAAATCAATACATGAACCGACTCATTGAGCAAAAAACTGGGGAATCAATTCCTTTCACAATAGCACTCCCAAAAAATGAAATATCAAGAATCAGCCTAACAAAGGAAGTGAAAGAAGTCTACTCTGAAAATTACAGCATTCTGAAAAGTGAGATCAAAAAGAATATCAAAAAATAGAAAGACATCCCTTATTCCTGGGTAGGAAAAAGCAATATAGTTCAAAATGACCACACTATCTAAACTACTATATAAATTCAATGCAATTGTGATTGAAATCCCAATAATATATTTCATAGAGCTAGAGAAAATACTCCAAAAATTTCTTTGGACCAAAAAAGACCTAGAGTAGCAAAAGCAATTCTAGGAAAGAAAGAGATAGCAGAATCCAATATACAATCCCCCACTTGTATATTACAAAGCCATTGTGATTTTTTTAAAAAACCATGATATTGGCAAAGATACAGATCTAAAGATCAATATCCTCCAGAATACACTAGAAGACGCAGAAAAAACTCCAAACACACTAATCCACCTCATCTTTGACAAAGGAGCCAAGCAACCTCTATGGAGGAAAGATAGCTTCTTTAATAAATAATGTTGAAATAACTGGATTTCAATCTACCAATGATTAAACTACACCCATATCATTCACCAGGCACTAAACTAAAATTGAAGTAGATTACAAACCTAAATATTAAGACAGAAACAGTAAACATGTTGGAAGAAAGCTTAGGTAGAATTCTTGAAGATACTGATGTAGGAAAAGAATTTACGAATAAAACCTGAGTAGAATGGGAACTACCAGAAAGAATCAATGGCTGGGATCTCATCTTGTTAAAAAGCTCCTGCACAAGAGAAACTACCAACAGAGCAAAAAGATGACCTACAATGTGGGAAAAAATTTTACTAGTTGCTCCTCAGACAAAAAACTACTACTGAGAGTATATAAAGAACTTTTAAAATCTAATCCCCCAAATTAAAAAATTCAATTCAAAAATGAGCAGAATTTTTCAGATGAAGAAGTTGAAGCAGCAAAGAAACATGAGTATGGCATCACTGGTCATTCGAGAGATGCAGATGAAAACAACATCGAGATTTTACCTCACTGCACAAAGAATGGCTGCTCTCATGGAATCAACCAAGAAATGCTGGCAGGTCTGTGGAGAGAAAGAAATCCTTCTCCACTTTTGGTTGGAATGTAGATTGGTGCAACCAACTTTGGAAATCACTGTGGAGATTCCTCAAAAAAATAGGATTAGAGGTCCCATTTGATCCTGCCATTTCCCTACTGGGTATATTCACAAAATAATTAAAAGTGCCACAACAACATATGCACATCAATGAATATGATAGCATAATTTATAATAGCTAACTCGGAAATAGTGAAAAGCACATCAACCAGTGAATGAATAAAATATGATTTTTTTTTAATAAATGGAGTGGTATGCAGCCATAAAGAAAAAATAAACTTGAGACATTTGTACCTAAATAGAAGCACCTTGAGGTCGTACTCATTAGTGAAATGAATAGAACACACATGAGTCTGCATCATTTCCCTATTGTGAGAAACTGAGGGTATAAATCTGATCCCCAAAGTGTATATAGACACTGTGAAAAAGGCAGAAAAAGTTCAAAAGGAAAGAGGAACTAGGGAGGGGAACAGAGAGAAGTAGAGAAGAGAAAGAATAAATTTAGTGGTAAAAAGGAAATAAAGGAAACAAAGCTTATGTATCTAGGAGGGTGAAATGTAGGAGAGAGAGCAGAGGAATGGGGAAAAAATAGCAGTCAAGATATACTATATGCCAGGCTCAGTGGTTCTGCCATCTGCTGGGACCTGCCTGGCAAAACAACAGGGTAACCAGGCCAAGTGATGTGGATAAAAAAAGTACAGTGAGACAGGAAATCAGGGTTGAAAGGGCTCATCAGTCAATGCCAAGTGAGCACCACATTTATTTATCAGCCTCCTTTTATACATTTCTTAAGGATCACCTCTGTGCCGACTAGTTTTGCTTAAGTGTACAGAAGTTTTTTTAAAAAAAAAAAGTTAATGAAAAAGGCAGAATCATTTTGAATACATTCAATCATCCTTCAGTCATTTCTTTCAAATTACTCCTAGTTCTTTGTTATCTATTTAATTGGATAGCTACTTCCTTAGCTGTCTATCTCAAGGTCAATCATAAAGAACTGGTGGGTGGGATGTGCTGGCAATTGTCTCAATGTATATCTGCCACAAAGGTCATGGTGCAGAGGTTACTCTAAGTAGTTTTTTCTGCCAAAGGCGGTAATTATCCATGAGGAGGGTAACTAATGTTGGGCTCTGATTCAGAAACCAGGCCAGTCTCTCTCTCCCACATAGGCAGCCATGGCACTAACGGAAATGGCTCCCAACAGCCACCTGCCTCCTAAATGCAAGGTCATGAATCTGATCCCCAGTCCAAAAAAAAAAAGGATGTATCATGCACAGGTACAAATTCTCAACGATGAATGTAATCATAATGGGTACCTAAAATATACCAATAAACTCAACAGAGAAAAATATTTAAAAATAAAGTGGTAGTGAGGATTTTTCCTTAACATACTGAACTCAAGTCCTTTGGATATATACTTAAACATGGTTTTACTGGACACAGTCTAAGTGTCTGTAGCAGCCTTCTCCTACCTCCACAACACAGAGCAGGACACCAGGTCTCCTCGCAGCACATCCTCTTACAGCCCCGGTAACTGCCAGCAGAAGTTTCAATCTCAGTCTGAGCCAGTCTTCTTCTACCTTTCTTTATAAAGAATCCCCAGAATTCCATCAGGATCACAGTAGGCACTTCTATTATTTTCATCCCAGATTCATTTTGAACCCTGGCTCATTTTCTGCCTTATCCATACAAGAAAAGAAAGGTGGGACAAGTCCACAGAACACTAGGCCAGAACTTTTACCTAGCCAGGAGCTTCTCATTTTTCATAAGGACAAGGTTTACTCTTAAACTCAAGATTCAACAAATGACAGGACACTCAGCAGCCTGACTCCCTTCAGCATGTCCTTTTTGGTCACTGTTAACTGCACAGTCTATCAGTTAGAGTGCTAAGATTAATTATGCAAGCTATAATAACCCTCTAAGTGAGAGAGGCCACATCTACAACAGAACTAGGGAGCCCCATTCTTCCATTAACCAGCATATCAATCCTTTGGGGCATATACTGTGCACCAGGCAGTGGACACACAGAAAATCAGACTGTTATGAAATATACATGATTTAAATGAGTTTCATGTCATTTTGATTGCATGAATTTATTGACTTGAAACTGGAAATCCACAAGAATCAAAGAACTCTAGTTCTGAAGATAATTGTTATTTGGAGTATCCATGACACCAATGAATGTTGCATACCACAGTCTTCAAGGGCATTATCAGAGCAGCCCTGACAATCTCAGGGATCTAGAATGAAACAGTCAGAACTCAGGAAAGCTCCTTCCTTAAGGCAGGTGGGAGATGAAGATGTGGACAGACAGCATGAGCAGCCCTGTCTTTGTCTGACTTCTGTTCCTAGGTACAACTCATATATGAAAAGATCAAACATTTTCCTGGGTCCAGTTCTAACTCTAAGCATTTCTGAAATTCAATCTTTGTCATTACTGAAGCCTGACCACATCCAACATTAAACAAAATTACACTAGCTAACATGTTCCCAGAACATTTTCTAGCCTCATAATGATGTGAAAATATGAAATTGTGTTGCTGTTGGGTGACCTTGGATGTGCTCAAGTTCACATGTTCTAGAGTAAGACCCACCTTTATCTCATACTACCAAGCCAATTTCAACACCATATTTACCGTCTTGTGCTCTAAGCACAGATTTTAAGTCCAGTAATCAACTTTTCAAGGGAGAGATCATGTGCCCTTCTTCCTTGAATCTAAGCTTCTATATAACTGTTCACAAGCTTATCAGAATAAAAAAGACACAAGATCTATGAGAAAGAATCATCCCTGGTTCACCTCAGACCCTGGAGAGTGTCTGGGGTCTCTGTCCACTAGCTTCAGTAACAGTGTCAACAACCTTCATCCTTGAGCCTTATTTTTGGTTTGCCTTGTGACTGAGACACAGAGATGTTAGTGATAACAGTGTCGTTTTCACATAAACCAATACAGATAATGTCCACAAGTCCCCTAGGATGATGACACCCATATAAACCAGAAGGGCACAGGTCTAAGTGCTCAGCAAAGTCACAGAGCTTGTACCCATTTCATCCCATTGCAGAGGCTCTTTCTTCTCTGGTCATCCCTCCTGGAAACATGCCACCATTCCTACTCCTGCTGGCCTTCCTTCTGCCCTCTCAGGCTGGAACAGGTGAGTGATCACCTTTATATCAGACATTCCAGTTCATCTCATAGAATCCTCTCTACTGCTGACACTTGGTTCAACTTTGGTCAAGATTTATCCTCAAACCAAGACTGGACTTTTATACCCCTATCTCCCATACCAAATCTGGACTTTAAAATTTGAAGCTGGTTAGACACTGTGAAATATAACAGAAGGAAAGCATTATTATATGATTCTGAAACTATTAGCCTCTCCATAGAACATTCCTCATTATTCAGAAAGTGAGTTGTGCTTAAAATAAAAAACTTGGCAGTGAATATAAAGCTACTAAAATATGATATAAAACACTGTCACTCAAGACCAGAAAAGGGCAGCTCAGACCAACAGGCTGTGGGTGAGGAGTTGTCACTGGACCAGGCTTAAGAGTTCATTGTGTTCCTCAGTGTCCCTGACACTGTAAACAGCTGAGGAGAGCTGAAGCTATGGTGCAGCAGTCTTAGAAGGAGTAAACTAACTGATCCCTTCATCTATTGCTTTGACTTCACCCTAGGCCTTTGCAGTTTTATTTTAAAGGTCTTTTCTATTTCTGCTTTCTCTGGAAATCTAATTATTCCATGTCTTGAGTAATATCAGATTTCAAAATTTAAAATGACACTGAGTTCCACCAACTATGCAACACCAAGAAACAATAACAAGTTGATTAGGAATTATGCATTCATGTACCTAAAAACATTTACTGAAAACAAAAGTGTTTGAACTAGAACATATGGATTTTGGAAAAATCCAACTTCATAAACTCATAGGTGCCTTATAAGAAAGTACCTCCCATCAGGAAATTAGCAGAAGTTCAAAGAAGTTTGAAAGACTCAGAATGGAGGAGAAACAATGGATGGTACCCAATAGCTTTTGAGTTCCACCATCTTGCAGTGGACTTTATCTGCTCACATAGGTGTCAAAAGTAGAGGGTAGAAGACAAGTACTGTCCTTCCTTTCTCAGAAAGGGATAGAAAACATGAGGATCAGCAAGGTTTATTCTGTCTGTAGGCAGGGAGGCCATCAGAACCTAACAGGACTCTCCCTGCTCTGTCCACAGCTCTTCAGAACCCACTCTCAACCCCACTTCCCTCCGTCTTCCCTTCTGACCATGCTGCTCCCAGTCACCTCACCTTCCAGCTTCTCTTTCTGAGAAAATCTTCAGGGGTCATGAGGCTGAGCCCCACTCCCATCCCTACATGGCAGTTGTCCAGTCTCTGGAGGGAAATAGGATAAAGTGCGGTGGTGCCCTGGTTCAAGAAAAATTTGTTCTGACAACTGCTCAATGGAAGGGAAGGTGAGGAGCAGCAGCTACACTTGCTGAGACCATAGCAGCGACATGTGTTCCTCACAGGGGCTAAAGCTTGTGGAGTGATTGTACACAGGCACATGAGAACTCACTAGAAAACAGTAAAAGAAGGAAAATAAAAAGTTTCACTCAGACATCACCTACATAAGTGATAACTAAAATCATAAGGACTTATAGATAAATTAATCTGATTTTGGTCAAGTAAAAGGGAGGTGGAGGGAGGGAGGAAAGAATGACATTAAAATGTGTTATGTACATATTCCTATGTCCTATAGTGAAGGCAATCACAAGCAACACAGCTGCAGCCTTTTGTTAAGAGCTCCTGGAGCTGGAGGCGTCCTCTCTGTCTACACATCTCAGACCCTCTCCCTCTCTGTGCAGTTCCATGCAAGTCTTCCTGGGAGCCCACAACAGCAAAAAATGGGAGAAGATCCAGCAGGTCATCCCTATGAGAAAGCCATTCCACATGTTGATACAACATGTTGATATGTTGATATGTTTAACATGTTGACTATGTTGATACAACCTCATCCAACGGCATCATGCTGCTGCAGGTAAGAGACCCCTCCCTGCTGCTCTTACTCTCCTTGTGTCAGGTTGCTCCTTTCACATGAAACTTTGTGCCTTCCTTCTTTGTCCTGATGTCCATCATAGCAGCCAGGCCCACAAGGCGTAGGCTCATCTGGATTGTCTCACTTCCCATCAGCTGGACAAAAAGGCTACACTGACTGAGGCTGTGCAGCTGCTCAGCCTGCCCGAGGGTGACTCCAGAGGGAAGCCAGATGACCTGTGTTAGGTGGCTGGATGAGGACGGTTGGCCCCAAATGGGAGATATCCGAGAACACTGCAGGAGGTGGAGGTGGCAGAACAGAAGGATGAGAAGTGTCAGACCGACTACAATGGGTATAACAACAATGCAACTCAGATATGTGTGGGGGATCCAAAGATGAAAAATGCTGCCATTCAGGTAAGACTGGACATCTGTCACTCTTACTCTGTGGGCAGTGGTTCCTGGGGCAGATCTGGGACCAAGAGACTCATGTAGCAAGGACTCCTTCATCTACTAGGCTGTGAGGTTTATTCCTGAGGAGAGAAAAGGGAGCAGCCAAAGAAGAGAAATAAATCAGGTCTCTGGCAGTTACCAAGAGGCTTCTTGTGAATAGAGACCCTGTACAAACATGAGATTGCAACTGTCCATGTTAGAAACTGGCACGAGAAAACTACTCCCTGAGTACATAGGAATTATAACAAGACCTGGCGTCTCACTTGTTGGGCTCATCCTTCCTGTAATTGTCAGGCCCACTTATCAGCCTTGCTGTTCTTAAACAGTAGTCTGAAACCAGTGGTCCCTCACAACTCCACAGGGAAAAGAACTCAAGATCTGAGAGGGAAGACAAAAGCTCTCACCAGAGTGAGGAAAAACCATAACATTGTCCACAATCAGACTTTTGCAGCAAAGAACCCCAAGAACCTATCCTTCCCTCTGATCATCCATAAGCAGACCATACAAATAATGCCTCAAGAAGGGGTGATGGTAGTATATCTGGAGTTGTTTCTATGTGTTCTGATCTGTTTTATTTTTTTTAATTATCTTTATTGGTACATTAAATATACACATCATGATTGCATTCCATAATGGGGATTTGTACCAGTATAAGACACAACTTAATTCTCATTTTTTCCCATAGCCCCACCCACCCTGATCTGTTTTATTGATCATCAAGTCTGTTTCTTTGACAGTATCATGCTGTTTTTGCCAAAGCAAGTTTGTAATATAGTTTTAATTTGGGGATTGTGATACCCCCTGCCTTATCTTCATTGCCTGGAATTTCTTTTGCTATCCTAGGCATCTTCTATTGTTCAGAGCTTCTGGAGCTGGAGGTGTTCACTCCATCTACACATCCCAGACCCTTTCCCTCTCTGTGAAGTTCCATGAAAGTCTTCCTGGGAGCTCACAACAGCAAAAATTGGGAGAAGACCCAGCAGGTCATCCCTGTGAGAAAGCCATTCCACACCCAGACTATGTGGTTCCAGATGAAATTTTGGAATTTTTTTCTCTAATTCTGTAAAATATAGTGTTGGAATTTCAATTGATATTGCATTGAATATACATAACACTTTTGGAAGTATGGCCATTTTGACAATATTGGTTCTTCCTATCTAGGAACAAGGGATGTCTTTCCATTTTCTGATATCCTCTTCAATCTCTTTTTTTTAGAGCATTGTAATTCTAAGACTAGAGATCCTTTACTTATTTCATCTGATTGATTCCTAAGTATTATTTTTGGATGCTATTGTGAAAGGAATTATTTCTACAAATTCTCTTTTAGTGAGCTTATTTTTTGTATACAATAAGGCTACTGATTTGGGAGATTACCTTGTATCCAGCTCCCATACTGAATCTAGTTATTAAATCTAACAGTCATTTGGCTGAGTTTGAGGGGTCTTCTATATATTAGCTCTTCCTGCTGCCCAGAGAGTTCACCTGCTGTGAGGTGAGACTAGTATGTCTTTCCCCCCAGGAATTTATGGATGCCTGCTACCTGGAACAATTTGTTTGAAACTTGGAAAATTCTCTTCAACTTTAAAAGGTATTACAGTTACCCCTTCTATTATTGATTCTGATTATAACTCTGAAATGTGTGTTCCTATTAGTTTCACAAGACTCTGGGTAATTGAACAGGAGACTATCTTGCACAGTGATTGTTCTTCCCTAAACCACAATTAAATAAAATTAACCTTAAAAATTCTTGAGATAACCTCAGCAAGAAATTCCTCAATAAGAAGTTGTTCTCACTCAAGATATTTCTAAAAACCAGCAAATGTGTAAAATTAAATTGAAAGATAAGCTCTTTACAGTGTTAATAGACATAGGCACAGATGTAGCCATCATGTCCACATCCTTCTGGCCTCAAGCTTGGGGTACAAAACAAGCTAAAATGTCACTGGTAAGCCTTTGTGCCCCTCAGCAAGTTCTACAAAGCTCTGTACCTTTACCTTATGAAAGACTTTATGGTCAACTTGGACACATTTGTCCTTACATAGCTCCCACATCTGTAAATTTATGGGGCAGAGATATGCTGAAAGAATGGGGAGTTGTAGTGATTACTTTGCCCCCTGAAACCACATAATTGCTCTGGGATTGGATATAATCAAAGTTTTCAGTTGGAGCCATTGAAGAAGTTTCTCTGCCCAAGGCAACTTTGTCTTTACAATGGAAATCAGATGATTCCATTTGGTTAATCACTGGCCCCTAACACCAGAGAAACTATCCTACAGGAATTTGTATTAAAACAACTTAACAAAAGACACTTAGAGGGCCAGGGATTTAGCTCAGTGGTTCCAGCACCTGTCTTACAAGCACAAGGACCTGGGTTCGATCCTCTGGTAACCACATAACAACACCAGGCATGGAGATTCACTCCAGCAGCAATCAATAACACAACACAGTGCTGGGCATGGTGGCTCATGCCTGTAATCCCAGCACTCAGGAGGCAGAGGCAGGAGGATTACTGTGATGTGAGTTTGAGGCTGAGCTCAGGCCCAGCCTGAGCTACAAAGCAAGACCCTGTTTCAAAAAAAAAAAAAAAAAAAGACATTTAGAGCCATTTGTGAGCCCTTGGAACACACCTGTCTGTTGTTTCTAGAAAAATCAGGTAAATGGTATTTACTTCAGGACCTAGGAGCTGTTAATGCAAGTCTTATTCCAATGAGGACACTAAAACCTGGCATACCTAATTCAGTGACGATCCCCAAGAAGTGGCCACATATAGTTACAGATTGAAAAGACTGCTTCTTTAATACTCCTTTGTGCCCAAGTGACAGACCTCAATTTGCTTTTTCAGTACCAAGTATAAATTCTGAAGAGCTGATGAAATGCTTCCAGTGGACTATGTTACCTCAGGGAATGGCTAACATTCCCACGTTGTGTCAGCTTTTTGTAGTACAAGCTCTTCAAGCTACACACAAATTATTTCCTACTATATATTTAATACATTATATATATGACATACTAATATCAGTGAGTATACAAGAGCTACTTTTTCAGGCCTTTGCTACTGCAGAGAAGGACTTACTATGCTTTGGATTGTGCATAGCACCTGAAAAGGTCCAAATATCTGAGCCTTATACTTATTTTGGAACTTTTCTATCAGAATAGTCTGTTAATCCACAAAAAAAATACAATTTAGAATGGACAAATTAAAAATGTTAAAAGATTTTCAAAAATTATTAGGAGATATTAATTGGATTAGGCCTAAAACAAGGATATCAACTTTTCAACAGCAAAATTTGTATGAAATATTACATGGAGATTCTGATCTTAATTCCCCTCAAGAACTAACTTTCAAGGCACAGAAGGAGTTACAATTAATAGAACAAGCCATACATAACTGACAGGATTTTCATATTAATTCTAACTATTCAGTTTATTTCTTTGTACTTAACACCTCCCATTCACTACAGGTTTAATAGCACAATGGCATAAGGAACAAGTCTTTCCCATGGAATGCCTATTTTCATCTAAGCAGATAGTAAAATCTCTACAGTTATATGTAGAGCAAATTACAAAAGTAGTTTCCTTAGGACATATTCAGACCCAACAATTATTTGGAGCTGATTCTCATTTCATTACTGTCCCAATTGATAAGGCTGAAATGCAGACATTGCTACAAACTGCTTTATATTGGCAAGTAGCTTTTGTAGATTTTGTTGAACAGATAGAAAATCATCATACTGATCCTCTGTTTCAGTTTTCTGCAGGACATGAATTTACTCTCCCCAAGGTTACTCAATTTCAACCATTACAAGACGCCTCCACTTATTTCACTGACATCTCCTCTATAGGCCAAGTGACAATTTGGAGTACTTCCTTTAGCTATGCATTACCTACACTTCGTCTCTCTGCTCAGAGGTCAAAATTGCTAGCTATTTTATTTGTGATTCAAAATTTTTCTTCCCAACCTCTTTATATTTTTAAGTAATTTCTCCTATGCAGTTGCTTTAACCCAAATACTGGAAGCAGCTACAGTACATTCTACCTTGGAACCTAAATTACTGAATTTATTTTTAAGATTGCAAAAGACTACACACCAGAATTGCTCCCTTTTGGGCTAGGGATTTAGCTCATTGATTCTGGCAACTGTCTTGCAAGTGCAAGGGCCCTGGTTCAATCCTCCAGTAACCACATACCATACTGGGCATGGAGACTCACGCCCAGCAGCAATCAGTACCAAATACCACAGTGGTACTGATTGCAGTCACAGTGCCAGGCATGGTGGCTCAAGTCTGTAATCCCAGGACTTGGGAAGCTGAGGCAGGAGGATTGCTGTGATGTGGGTTTGAGGCTGAGCTCCGGGCCAGCTTGAACTACAAAGCAAGACCCTGTCTCAAAAAAAAAAAATTGCTCCCTTTTATATTGGATGTATTCGATCACATACCAATATTTCTAGACCACTTTCCTATGGTAATGCACAAGAAGATTAACTTATAGGATTTCTCACTGTTTTTTATCAGGCTAAGAAATCACATAACTATTTCCATCAGAACTCCAAGGCACTACAACACAATTTTCAACTATCTCAAGCTTAAGCACAATAGATAGCTATAGCTTGTCCTAGTACACAACAGATTCTACAGCCTATTCCCCCCAAGGAAACTAATCCTAGAGGCCTAGCCAGTAATGTGATTTGGCAAATAGATGTGATGCGCATCCCCTCTTTAAGTAACTCTCACTTTGTACATGTTTCTATAGACACATTTTCACACATGATCACTCCATGTGTCACTCTGCTGAGAAAGCACACCATGTTTAACAACATTGCATGTACACCTTTGCTGCCATGGGAATGCTTAAAAACATTGAGATTGATAATGGTCCATCACATATCAATAAACTTTTCCAAGAATTCTTTTTAACTTGAGATGTTAAGCATAATACTGGTATTCCATATAACCTACAAGGACAACAACAGTAGAAAGAGCCCATGCCACCCTCAAACATCAGTTCCTTAAGCATTCAAAAGGAAAAAATCAGCTACCTCCACAAGCCCATTTATATCTATCCATTTTTGTACTTAAATTTTTAAATCCTGCAGCAGGTTTCATGCAACCACCTGCTGTGCTCCATTGACATACAAATTTCATGGCAAAACCCCAGAAACCACAAGTTCTTTGGAAAGATGTTCAAACAGGAAAATGGAGTGGCCCAGCTGCTTTAGTAACTTGGAGGAGAGTTTTGCTTATATGTTGTCAGGTACCAAGGAAACCTTGTGGCTTCCCTCTCAGAATGAGTTACACATGGGTTACCCTGGTGAAACCACCAGCATCTCTGAGAACAAAGGATACCACCCCTACTGAAAATGATGAGCCAGCCACACCTGAGCAACTCACCTCACCTGTGATGATCAACAAATATAAGATGAGGTCCAGGCCCAGGGACTAAGTTTAGCAATGGGCAGCTCAGGAAATGGCGACTGTGGCACCGAGTCTGTGTCACCAAATCTGCACCGGGGTTGGAGTTTACTGGCCCCCAGGACCACGCCAGAAGAGCGCCCAGGGACTGAGTTTAGCAGCAGGCGGCTCAGGAAACGATGACTGCGGCACCGAGTCTGCATCACCGAATCTGCACTGGGGTTGGAGCTTACTGGCCTCCAGGCCCACGCTGGAAGAGCACCCAGGGACTGAGGTTAGCAGCGGGTGGCTCGGGAAATGGCAACTGTGCCACGGAATCTGTGCCAGGGTTGGAGCTTACTGGCCTCCAGGCCCACTCCAGGAGAGTGCCCAGGGACTGAGTTTAGCAGCGGGTGGCTCGGGAAATGGCGACTGTGGCACCGAGTCTGCGTCACTGAATCTGTGCTAGGGTTAGAGCTTACTGGCCTCCAGGCCCATACCAGAAGAGCATCCAGGGACTGAGTTAGCAGGTCTGAGTATGACTTTCTCCACAGTAACTGCAGAATCACATCCAGTCAGCTTGTATTGGTGAGCAGGTGGGTCTCCTACAGGCCCTACCATTGCAGCTGCACAGGGCCTACAGCCTACTGGCCTCCAAGCTGACTGCACAAGTGAGCCCAGAGACTCTGTATTGCTGAGCAGGTGGGCCCATTAGAACCTCAGGCCGCTAGCGCCATTGTAGCAGTGCAAGAGTCACAGTCTTCCTGCCTCTAAAGCAGACAGGAGAAGGTGTTCTGACTGTACTGATTGAGTGCCTCATATGGTGTGCTAGAACTAGGGGTTTTTCTTTAGGTCCCAATACATACTGCAAAGAGCAACCCAGGAAACACTGCTATTTTAACGTTCCTAACTATTAGGGGGAAAGTGACTTGCAACAAACAGCATCAGAAAACAGGGCAGGTCAGAGATGAGGAAATACTCGAAGTCTCAGATACAAAGATCCTCACCTCAAGGTAACACAGGGGAAAGGGAAATAGAGAAGTTTGAAGCCCAGTTTCCAGGGTCCTCAGAAATGATAACCAAAGCAGATCTAGTAAAACGGAAATCAGAACTGATCTCTGAGATGAATGCAGAGATATGGGACACTGTCAACATGATGATTAATAAAGCTAAAGAGGAAATAATGGAGTTGATAGAATCCAAGATAGCAAAAGCACTGGAACCTTTTAAACACCTACAAGCAGAAGCCCAGGAAATTAAGAAAGAAAATGAAAGCTTGTGCAATAGAATGAATTTGGCAGAAGACCAAATTTCAGACCTAGAAGACAGAATCTCAACCAATGAACTGGAAAGGCATAGTCTATGGAAAAAAGCAAGTGATAATGAAAAGTCAATCCAACAGCTCCTAGATGATTCAAAGAAGAATAACCTAAGATTGATTGGAGTCACTGAGGAAGCCGGAGACAATGCTAAAGACATCAAAAAGCTATTCACACAGATAATGGCAGAAAACTTCACAGAAAAGGTAAAGAATTGGACATACAAATAGATGAAGCATACAGAACACCACATGCCTGTGACATGAAAAAATCTACACCTAGGCATATCATCATAAAAGTCCCAGATATCCAAAAAAAGAATGAAATGCTGAAAGCAGCCAGAGAAAAGAAAACAGTTACATTCCAAGGGAAGCCCATCAGGATCACAGCAGACTTCTCAACTCAAACACTCAGTGCAAGAAAAGCCTGCAGTGAAGTCTTCCGAGCCCTAAAGGAAAACAACTTCCAACCCAGACTCATGTATCCTGCAAAACTATCCTTCAAAATTGATGGGGAAATAAGATACTTTCATGACAAAGAACACCTGAAAAATTTCACAAATATGAAACCTGAGCTCCAAAACATTTTAAAGAATATCTTGGAGAAAAGTAAGGAAAGTTACAAGTCCATGAGACCTAACCAAGTCAACCCATGGGACCAAACAAGAAACTGATGGGGAAAGGGCAAAAGGAGAATAGCACAACCAAGAACAGGAAAACATGGCAGCACTAAATTTACCGATATCAGTCATAACCATTAATATCATTAATCCATTATTAATGGATTAATATAATTAATCCATTAATTGGACTCAACGTGTCAATTAAGAGATACAGAAGGGCAGAATGGATCAAAAAGCAAGATCCTACAATCTGCTGTATACAAGAAACACACCTAATTCGGAAAGAAACCCATGGACTGAAAGTAAAGGGATGGAAAACAATACTCCATGTGACAGGAAACAGCAAGAAAGCAGGAGTGGCAATTTTATTTGCAGACAAAATAGACTTCAAGCCAAAACTGATAAAGAGAGATAAAGATGGACACTATCTTTTAGTTCAGGGAAAAATCCAAGAGGCAGAAATCACAGTCTTAAATATCTGTGCTCCAAATTCTAATGCACCCAACTATATAAAACAAATATTAACAGACTTGAAAAACCAGATAAACTCCAATACAATAATAGTAGGAGACCTCAATACACCACTGTCACAAAGAGACAGATCGACTGGACAAAATGTCACTAAGGAAATCCTTGAGCTCAACCAGACTCTTCAGCAAATGGACTTAATAGATGCCTACAGAGTATTTCACCTCACAAAGTCAGAATTTACATTCTTCTCAGCTGCTCATGGATCATTCTCCAAAATAGACCATGTGCTCATTCATAGAACAGGTTTAAGCAAATATAAAGGGATTGAAGTTATCCCTTGTACACTGTCAGACCATAGTGCCCTGAAATTGGAGCTGAATAGCAAAGGAAAGCCCAGAATCTTCACAAACACATGGAAACTGAACAACATTCTGCTGACCAACCAATGGGTCACAGAAGAAATTAGAGAAGAAACTGAGCAGTTCTTACAACTAAACAATAACCCCAGTATAAGATATAGAAATTTATGGGACACAATGAAAGCAGTTCTATGAGGAAAATTCATAGCAGTGAAAGCCTACATTCAGAAAATGGAGCAAGCTCAAATAAACAATTTAATGCTGAACCTCAAGTGACTAGAAAGACAGGAGCAAAACAAACCCAAAGCTCGCTGATAATTCTCAGAGTCTCTGCTGGATCTGTTGTAATATTGCCCTTTTTGTTTCCAACTGCATATATGTGAGCCTCTTTTTCTAATAAAGTTGGCTAAAGGTTTCTTATTTTTATTTATTCTTTCAAATAATCAGCTCTTTGATTCATTGATTTTTTTTATCCTTCTCTTGGTCTCCATAGCATTGATTTCTTCTCTAATCTATATAATTTCCTCCCTTATATGAGCTTGTTTGTCTTATCCTGTGCAGCTGTGCTCAACTTTTTTCTAGAAGTTTGAGGTTCAGCATTTGGTCATTTATTTGAGCTCACTTATTATCCTAATATGAGAATTCACTGCTATGAATATCCCTCTAGGACTGATTTCATTGTATGCCATAAATCCCAGTATGTTATATTGGCATTATCATTTAGTTGCAGAAACTGTCTGGTTTTCTATTTTAATTTTGTCTGTGACCCACTGATTGTTGAGGAGGGTGTTGTTCAACTTTCATGTTATTGAAATTCTTTGAATTTCTTTTACTATTGATCTCCACCTTCATTGTACTATGGTTTTACAATATACAAGGGATAATTGTTTTGAATAAACTGAATTATTGGCATATTTTAAGAATACATTATATTCACATCCCTCACTGACAGCTTCTACCTGTCATAATATATCTTGATTCTTATTTTATCCCACTGCTCTGCCTTCCCTTCAACACCCACCAAGTCCCATTTTTTTCTTTTTGCCAAGAAATTTTTGCTTTCCCTCTTTGCTTTGCCCTGCCCCCACCTAGTTACCATTTCCATTTGAACACTTTCTTCCTATAGTCCTTTTGCATTGCATTAAGCATTCATTAAGAAAGTTCTATGAGCTAGCATATGGTTTACTTTAGAGAATTATCCTGTGCAGCTGAAACGAATGTATATTCTGATTTCATGGGGTGAAGCACTCAGTAGATGTCTATTAAGTCCATTTGCTCAAAAGTCTGGTTTAGCTGTAATACTTCATTATTGCTTTTTGTCTAGTTGAGCTGTCAATTTGTGACAGTGGAGCATTGCATTCCCCCGCTACTATTGTATTAAGTTTTGTGACTTTTTTTCATGTCCATTAATTCTTGTTTTTTATAGTTGGACGCACTAACATTTGGTGCATATGTATTTATGATTGTCATCTCTTCCTCTTGGTTGTTTCCTCTACAAAGATATAGTGAGCTTCTTTGTCTCTCTTAATTAGTTTTGGTTTGAAATTTACTTCACCTGCAAATAAAATAGCGACTCTTGCTCTTTTATATTCTCCTGTTGTGTGGAAAATTGTTTTCCATCCTTTTACTTGCAGTCTATGGATTTCTTTTTTAATTAAGTATGTTTCTTAAATACAGCATGTTCTTGGATCTTGCTTCTTGATCCATTCTGCCACCCTATTTCTTTTGAATGGTGAATTGAGGCCTTGTAACATTGATTGTTACAAAAGATCTGTATTGACTTATCCTTTTTGTGACATATTCCTGTTACTGGTTATTTTACTTTTCATCATTTAACCCATTCATATTTAATGTCTTTCTTCTTTTTTTTTTTTT
>PVIR01010577.1:0-49482 GCA_004026965.1 Petromus typicus | reverse complement strand
ACTTTTCTAGTGACTGTACTCACCTTTTAGTAATTTTGAGTATAGTAATATGTTGGAAAGTTCTGTCTTGATAAGCATTACTGGTAGGGGCAGCTTTAAGCATGTGTGATGGTATCAAAACTGTTTTGTGGTCATAATTTGAAGGCTTAGAGAAAACCTCCTAATAACAAAAGCTGCTCTCCAGACATACTGCCTGCTGTACTCAAAGCTCACTTTTATCTCTTTTGAGTTAAAAGTTAATCAGCCAATGAACTTCTGTTGTCATATGCAAAATTCCATAGAATAGTCAATTATAGAAAGGCTATCAAAGACAAGAGCACTGTATAAAAGTAGGCAAGTAGGAACCATCATTAAGGAGGAATGAGGAACTGAAATTAGAAGATCTAAGTGTTTGGCCTAATTTTTTAAGGAGGGAGCTCTGTCTGACTTTATTTTTCTTCTTCCCTTTTTTTTTTTTTTTTTTTTGAGGCATGGTCTTGCTTTGTAGTTCAGGTTGGCCCTGAGCTCAGCCTCAAACTCATAGCAATCCACCTACCTCTGCCTCCCGAGTTCTGGGATTACAGGCCTGAGCCACCATGCCCAGCACTGTGGTATGTGGTACTGATTACCAGTGGGCGTTGGGTCTCAATGCCCAGTATTGTTGTATGTGGTTACCAGGAATCTCACCCAGGCCTTTGCACTTACAAGACAGGCACCAGAACCACTGAGCTAAATCCCCAGCCTTCTTCTTCCCTTTTTTATTAGTATATGTTTGTGATACATAATAAATGTATTAATCATGGAGAATTGGCACAAAAACACATCACCTCTTGATCCTCCTGACTTCCCTTGCTGCTCCCCAACTCTCATCTCATCTTTTAGTTCTCCACTCCAAAGCTCTGCCTTCTCAGAACGCTCTGACTTTCTTAAAAGCCACTATTGAGTGCTTTCTCTTCCAGACTAGAACTTCTGGTAGTCTTAACTCCAGAGTACTTACCTTTCCTAATTTTTTAATCATTTCTATCCATGATATTAAAACAAGGGTAAATAACAGCTTAATGAAATTTATAGCTGACATTTTTAGGAGGTGGTAGAAACATCATTAAGGACAAATAGATAGGCAGAGTCTCTACTAGTGATATATTGAAGTATAATTTAAGAAAGAAATGTGTGATACTTCCCTAGGAACCAATAATCTAAACTACCAGTGATTCAATGAAGCAGAATAACTTTCATCATAAAATTGAGCCTCGGAAGACTAGGAAGAAGAAAAGCATATTTACCATCATCAATAAATCAAGAAGCCACAAACTATTCTATACCCTGAGGAGTTAAGCAAGTAACACCAACCCACACATCAGAACCCTGAGTAGAGCCACTAGTAACACAAAGACCAACTTTCGACCTAAAAGCCAAGAATTGGTTATCACAGGATTTGGGGTGGTAGAAGTAGAAGTGACACTTGTATATATGATAGTACTGATAAAATAATATTAGTAGTAACAGCACTTTAAAATTTAGAAGTATTTTCATGTACATATTTAAACTTCAAAATGATTCAATAAGGTGAATAAGAAAGGAGTTAAAACTCCCATTTTAGGAGAGAAAATCAGAAGTGAAAGTGGAGAAATAATTTCCACAAAATTACTTAATTCAGGATCCTTAAGTGCATCTATTTCAATTTCAGAAATTTGGAAACTGAGTCTTGGAGAAAGAGTGACTGTCTCCTTGGAAATACAGGGTGCAGCAAGCACTAGGACCCCAAAGCTAGCCAGCAATGTTCCCTGCACACGTGGTCACTTCCTTGAGCAGAAAAGATCATTAAATAGGTCCAACTTAGATATGAAATATGGCAGAAAGAGGCCAGAGCTGCCTTTAATATTAGATAAGAAAGAAAGATTTTCCCTGAGACATTTGCAATAATACTGACACTTGTAATGGAATAAATGAATATAGCTTTGAACACTTTGAATCCAAAAGACATAGAGGGGCAAAAATGGCACCAGGAATATGGGCATTGATTTATAAGGAGAGTCTAGAAGATTAAAATCACTAAATATGCATGACTTAGCTAATGACTGAGGAAAGACAGGAAGTCTATAAATATTTGAAGCGTATAAGTACTATAGATGATGCAAAAATATTTTAAAAGGAGAGGAAAAACCCAATACCATTAAGATTAAAGGGACCCAACAAAGAAAGAAAAAAATAAAGATTGGACATAAAGAAATAGTAAAAACGAGGTTTTTATTTTCCAGATCTGTCTTCTAAGGCCAGGGGCAGAGTCTGCAAGGTGGAATGTAGTATTTGACTGTATCAAATCACTCGGCCAATGACACACACGGTACGCTATGCACAGAGAGGTGTCAGAGCACAGCCCACGGACACCTTTTCCACCTCTCACTTTTGTTGTTTTGGAGCCACCTAGCATGGTTGTGACGGACACTCACTGTGAAGCCTGCAGTTGTAGCGCATGCTTAGTAAGAGCTGTGGGCTCTCGGGATGGTGAGGCCTTTGCTGAAAGTAAGTCTGCAGCAAGAGTTCATAAACTCATCTAAATGAGAGGAGTTCAAACGGGGCTTTATAAAACACCCTCTTAAACAAATGAGGTAATTAAACATGGCAGCCTCACTGGGGAGTTGTATGTAAGCTGCTTTCACCTACCTGCCTGCTCCTAAAGAAAAATCGGGGTAGGTCCTGCTCTCAGACCAGCAAAAAGCATATAGGAAGCCCAGTGACCGGGGGGCTGGGTCACCTCCTTTCCTCCCCGTTGTTGGTATTTTACATCCACTTTGCATATGTAACCTGGACTGTTAATCTGAATCCCTAGTTTATAGCTTTGCCATGCACCCCAGTGTCTGTGAGCCTGTCTGCCTTGCACCTATCTTGTCTTTTACTCCATATCTGTACTTCTCTGAAACCTATTTCCTTGGTCATCTACTCCCCTACTCTAATACCTATTGAAATTGTGGTGCAGTTGATAAAGTGACTGTGGTAATTAAAACAGTAAGGACACTCTCCATCTTGCTCACCACTGGTGCCTAAGAAGGGCTATATCTGGCAGAAAGTGAGCACTTAACCAATATTTAAATAAATACATGAAGCTCACTCAATAAAAATGTTTTTCAAAGGAAAAGGCTCCAATCTCTAGGGAAGAGGAGAGTGGGGGATGGAGGGGGAAAAAGGAGATAAGAATAAATTTAAAGTGATATATATATTGATATATATATTATACAAAGTGATACATATTTATATACATTATATAAAGTGTACATATTTATGTACATTATTTATATACATTATATATACAAACACATATGTTGATACATAAATGTGTGTGTGTGTGTAGCAACTTCCTACAATGAATGTAATTATTATGTACTGAAAACATACACAAATAGAGATTAAAATTTTAAGAATGTATTTATTCTTTAAATGAATAAATGTTAAAGGTGCCTTTGTCTGCTTGCCTGGCTGAGCCTCACTCACCATGCTCATGCTCAGATTCTGAGGTTTGTTCTCTGGCTCCAATGTCCCACACTGCAGGGGTCCTGGCTGGAATGCTGACACACACCTGCCCTTAAATAGCATAACTTCCCAGAGAACCTAGTAGTTAGCCCATATTCACCATGTCGAAATGAAGTAGACCCTAGAACTAGCTTTCATAAAACTCTAGCTTTTTACATGACATCGGGCAAATTAATTGAGCTGCGTGGTCATCTCCGGGGGTTTCTGAGCCAGTGCTCCAGAGCCTGGGTCTCCCGACCTTTTCTTCCCAAGTGCTGCTGGAATCTGTCCATCGTATCTCTCACCAGAGCACATTCTGCCTGTGAAAACAAATTGCTTTTTTTTTTTTTTTTTTTTTTTTTTTTTTTTTTTTTTTTTTTTTTTTTTTTTTTTTTTTTTTTTTTTTTTTTTTTTTTTTTTTGTAAATCTCTTTTCTCCTTCTCTTCTTCCAGAGGCCCATTTGTTCTTCCAGAAACAAAAGGGTTATTGAAGTTTTCAATAGGAATTCTGGCTGCCCTCACATCTCAGGCTATTCATTAAAAATGTGCTGTATGGAAAACCACTGAAGATCATTACAGCTGTAGTCGGAAGCCAATGTGCCAGGGTAATGAAAAACAATTCTGTAGTTCCCCACGCTCTGTTAGTTGTGTTTGTCATAAATGACTTGTGGAGATTTGGAGTGAATGATCCATATCATATTGAACTGTCCTTTTTTTAAGGCTGACAATTGAAGGTGACCGAGAAGCAGGGCCAGTGTCAGACTGTATCTGATTGGAAACCTTCTCTTATTAATGTCTGATGTTGACTCATATTACTTGATGAAATTAGGACCACAGTAGAATGGATTTTATTATATGAAATGAGCAGGTTGAGTTCTCTTCCATTTCCGTGTTTCTTTAACCTCACCCCATCCCCAACTCTGTGGCAGAAGGAACCCAGCAGAGCAGGAATTTTGAGCAAGGCAGATCTATACACAAACAAAGCATGAGTGATGAACGAAATTGAATCCATATGGCCTTTTATGCCACATATGTTAAAGGACCTCTAGGGTGCTGCTGTGAAACCAGAGGACCAGGGGATCTCTGAGAGGTCACCTCAACCCCAGATCTCATGGAAGAACTGCCCTGACCCCACATCTAGAATCTGAGAACTCATCTTGCATGGAAAGGATCTGACACAGAGAAAAACACCTACATTTCCCTCCCTCTTGATGTCATCCCTCAGATGTCTTCAGCTGTCCCAACTGCTAAAAGTTCTCTTGAAAGATCTCGTTGAAAGTATGAGTTGTTAGATAAGAGACTATTTTCAAAAGAAGAAAAGATTTGGATGAGGGAACAGGAGTTTTATTCTATCTACATGTCCCTTCCCTCCAGAGCTTTATCATTTCCAGGTAAGAGAAAGAGAAATAAATAAAGGAAAGTAAAAAACCTCAGTAGGATATACTTCACTCGTGGAAGATAAAATTGTGGACCTTCCAACAAACAGAAAAGAAAACAAACTTGTTTTGCAAAAATAAAATATGGCTAATGCTCACAAAATGATTTTATTAAGTAAATGTTAGTAACAGAAGTTAAAGTTTCATAGTCTTATTTCTGGAAACCCAAAGACACACCAGTTTAGTTTTTTGTTTGTTTGTTACTGTTTTGTGAACTTAAGAGTAAACTACCCAGAGGACCAGGGGATACTGATAGTAGCTACCCAATTCCTGAATGACTAGACAGAATTCATGGTTTTAGAAAAGGTTTTACACAAAAAGGAAGTTCAGAAACTTCATCTGGAATACATCACAAACAAGTACTCACAGTTTTATTTATTTTCTTTAAAACTCACAGTCTTAGAAATATGATTTGGGGAAATATGCACTGTCATCTTTGGTGTTTAAGGATGAAGCAATGGCTGACGGAAACTCCCCAGTGCTTAATTAACACTTAGGTCTTTTATAGTCCCTGAGTCCCTGGGCTCTGGGGTATTATGATTTAGAAATTTAGGGGATAAAGATCTTGTTCTTGACAAAACTATGATATTGGCAATATTAGTCACTTTATTTTTCATCCTTTTTCTGTGCTGCCTTCATTTCTGACCATCTCCACTCAGGACCTGCACCAAGACCCCTCTTATCGAGGTAGTAGGTAATTGCTATCTACCCTTCTGAGAATCTCCTTCTGTGTGTCCTCAGACCGCATAAAGTACATTTGTTTTTCTTAATAATATTTAAACTTCTACATAAATTCACTATGGAATTTTATATAACACACTGCAACCCCAGGAACACTTGGAAGTAAGTAGAACCACTAATGTCACAAGGTCTTTTTGTACCTACAGGGAATTTTATCCTTGGGCATGAACGTGAATTCAGCATCACTATATGGGTCAGCTTTCACCTATCACCCCTTAACTTCATCAGATCAGATTATTAGAACTGGAAGGGTCTTCACAAGCCTCTATGTATCTATAATTTTTCATTTCAGGAATATTGAAACCAAGAGAATTGACTAATGCCCAGGTCATTTAAAGTACATGATTAATTGAGTCTAGAGCTCAAATTCTAATTCTTAATCTAGTTCTCTTTCCTCCATAGCACATTAGTAATTCCAGCCCGCACTGTTTCAGATCTCAGGTATTTCATTCAATGGCACTAAGAGACTTTCACCCAGACACAGAATTCCTGGATAAGAACAAGGTGGTGGAAAGGGCATGGCTGTAGGAACACAAAATCCACACTATCATGTATAGAGTGGAGGATGTCTGATGGTGTTTATATAGTATATACTACCTAGATGGTGCTACAAAAAAAAATTAGGTACAGAGATGATTTGTGAAACATTTTATGCCAAGAAAAAAATCTATATATTAACATCTTATTTATATGCATACATTTTTGGAATACTATAATTTCCACCAACAAATCTTCCAGGGATATTTATAAGAAAAGGACAATAAACAGTGTTAGAAAGCTGACAATAGATAATGAGTAAAAAAAAAAAAAAAAAGTGAAACAATTACACAGACAGTAAAACAACCAGGATCCCACTGCAGCTTCAAAAATTGTATTAATATAAAAGAACTTCTGGAAACTAGATGTGATGGAGCCCTCGGGAACACGTCCTTTAAAGAGTCTATACGCATGCTATATTTTGTTGATACCAAACATCTGGCTGGAGAGAAAACTAGTCAATCAACCAGATGTTAGTCTATCCCCTGCCAAACATTTGGGCCATTGATGGGAATGTCTCCTGGCCATTAGGGAGCGTGGCCACAGTGACCCGAAGGTGTAATCACAGCATGAGGACCCAGCATGAGGCTGACAGATATCTTGATCCTCCAGGATCCCCAGAGTGGGACATATTTCAGGTCTGTGTAGATCAATTCAGCATCGCCTTAGCCTAGGATCTGTGGGCTGCTTGTTGTTCTGAGACACTTTGATGCCAGCACATTTTTGAATCCCCACTTCATGACGACCAGAGACCCGAGCTGAAAAAGAACACCTGATTGACATTCGAGAGTAGAAGGCTATTGGCCAGAAGCAATGCTGCTTTCCTCCCGAGCTGTCATTATGTGACCTTCCTTTGCCTTTTCAGTTGCTGTGAGAGAAAAGGCACGGACACTTTGTTGGCACTGATGCAAGGACTCATAACGAGTATATAACTTGGCTCCATTATAAAACATAATCCATCAGACCAAACAAAATAATTTAATGGACACTCTCTTAATTATACAATTTGAAAGAGAGAGAGAGAGAGAGAGAGAGAGAGAGAGAGAGAGGTAGAAGACAATAGCAGAAAGCGTAACAAGGTCATTTCATGAGAATCTTGACTTTGGACTGGTTGTCCAGCCTCTTCAAGGGTTAGAGATGAAAATCAGCACTTACCAATATTTTCCTCATTAATTCTAATCAAATCCAGGGTACTGGGGACATCGGGATAGAAGCAAACGAGAAGAGAGAAGTATCTTTATTATCTTGCATACTGAGGAATAACAGGATAGCTATGACATTTGTAATTTATTAGAGAGTCTCTGGAGGAAGAGAACCAGAAGTCAGCCATGGGTCATACCTCGATCATGAACACTGCAGGGTCAGATCGAGGAAGCAGAGGAGATCTGCAGAAACTGTCCTGCTAAAAAGTAGAGTGTCCCTCTCTTAGCTTGTCTTCCTTGCTTACTGCAGTAACTCTGATGGCTTACAGGTATTCAGAACTCAAGTCTTCATAGTGCTTTCATCCAGAGGGATGCTTTTGATTTTAACTCTTCATGAGGTGCACTTGAAATGAATAGGAAGTGGGAAATGATAATCAAAACTGTACTCAGTGCCTATTGCTTTCCAGATGCTTCGCTAAGCACTTTCCTAGACATTGTCTTCAGTACATACAAATCAATGCATGCATGTGTTTACTTCCTTTTAACTTAAGAAAAGTCTAGGTCCAGAAAGGTTAACTAATACATCCAAGGTCACCCAGCCAGTAAAGGACTGCAGTGATTTTGAACCCAAGTCTCTTCATAAACCCTAAGCTTTATTATGTTCGTAATGAATTCTTTACCAAAATAAAACAATAAACTCACCATTGTAGGACTCATAAGTCATAATTTATTTAATTACACTAAATTACTATATATATAAAATCATAAAATAATTATATATAAATGTAAATTATATACAAGGCATCTACATTTGAAATCTTCAGAACAGTCTATATCAGCATTAGACTACACTATTTTTGCAATAAAGTAAGAAGAATTCATTTGTGCAATATACATTTAGTCATCTACTGAAAATCTGTAGAACATCCATATAATTAGTGATGTATACTGCCCTAGGAAACAAAAAGAAATATAATATATCCCGATTTCCAGGAAATCTGTGCTTTCATTAAACAAGATATCTAGGATGTAATAGTATAGCAGTATTTAGGTTAGTTATTTGAATTTTATAAGTTGACGGGAGGAACTACTACACACAGAATAAGATGGAATGTAGCTATTAAGTTGTTCATACAGATAATAATTATTATAGCTATTCGTCAGATAAGCTCAACAGGAAGGAGACTTGAGGAGGAGGAAACTAATTTTTTAAGCTCTATCCTGAGAGCCTCTATAAGGTAAAATTATAGGAGGCCCAGGATAGATCACCTTCTAGAGTTAATCAGCTCCCAGCAAGTCTAGGAGAGCAGTACTAATACCCTCATTTTACAGACAAGGAAACTAAGCCTATGACAGAACTTAAACCAAATCTCTGATTTAAAAGCCACCCTCTTTCTGTGAAATGGTCTACAATTATAAAGATGAGATGAAAACAAGAATATATTTCATCTGAGAATTTCAGAAAATCTGGGAAGATGAATGAGTTGCATTCATTACACAGCACCCTAGACTAAGTTTGAACAAAGACCTACAATTTGGGAAAATAATGTGAACAGTTAGATCGGGAGCAGATTATGGAGGGTCTTGAAAGAAAACAAAGGAATTTGTCATGTGAATTAGGAAACCATGGCCAATTCTTAACCAGGGTCTTATTTGATGAAAGTGACCACACTACAGAATAGACCAGAGTAAGGAAATACAGGAGTTAGAGAAATCAGTTTTAAGCCCAATGTGATGATAAACACTTCTTAATAAGGAGGGAAATACACATAGGACAGAGTTGGCTACAGGTGATGCATCGTTCAGCCCAGGTATGTACTGACCAAATTTCAGAGGGAAGTTTAGAGCAGCTTAAGCCAAATTTATGGAGTAATTGTTCATATAAAGTAAAATCCATTCCTTTTAGGTGTAGTTTTATTTAAATTTTTTCTTGTTGAAAAAAATTAAATAATTGAAATTCATTTTTGTTGCATTTATTTGTAAATCTAAACCATAAGTGAAAATGCATGGCTCCATCTTAAGGTAGGGATTTTCTGAGCACCAATTAGTATATGCAATAACTTGGAGCAAACTGTCAAAACCTCCACTAAAGTTTCCCCTGTCATTGTCTCACTTACTTTGAGTGGCCTGGACAGTCCCTTACAGTTGTGTCTCAGAGAATATCCACTGTCTCTGACCCAAAATGTTCTTTCATCTCACCCTAGCTCTGAAGCCAAACATGAATCCCTTCCCCTCTCAACTGCATGCATGGCATAGATCCAAGGTCACTTTCTCCTTTTGTACTCACATGACCAAGTGCCAGTCAGCTCAGCCCCTCCTATGCACTGAACACAGTCCATTGATACATTCTTCCAAAACACTTTCTTCACCTGATCCTGGGTACACTTTCTCATGAGTTTCAGATACTCTAGATGCTTTTCCCCATCTTCTTAACAATTGTGGGCTGAAATACGGTAGGGCTTGGACTTCCAGTCACCCATACAGTTTGCCTAATGATTTCATTCAGTTCTACACTTCTAAATACAGTCTACATGCTCATTATGCCCATATTTGTACTTCTGAATCAAATTTTTGAACTCCACACAAACTGATATAACTGTTACCACCTTCCTGGGATGTCTAAAAGTCATCTCAAACTTAACATGTCACAAATCATAATTTTAATGCCCCTCAAATATAGTCCTTATCCTTTATTATCTCAATAAAGGGAAGCTTCATTCCACCTGATATTCTAGCACAAATGCTCAGAATCATTTACCACTTAGAATCATACTCTGCTCTCCCATGGCACACCCACTGGGTTAGCAAATACTATTAGATCCATCTGTAAATCAAATCCAAGCTCACTCCCTGTTCCCAGTACAGGGAATGGTCCTCTTCCAGATGAGTACATGACTCTTCCCACTGTCCTCCAGGTCTCCACTCCAATGTCACCTCCTCAAAGAGATTGTTCCTGACAACCTTCCTTCAGTCGTTCCACCTCCAGGTGTTACTCTATGTCCTTTTTCATTCCTCTCTAAGCACCTCCTCTCACCTAACTCAGCAGTCTTTCATGATGCTCTGCACATATGCCTGTGACCACATCTTCGGCCTTTTCTGGAGATCAACACAGAAACATTCCTAAAGCCTCTGGCTCTCTCCCTCTGTGACCACTGCTGTCCATGCTAGTAGCCAACTCACTGTGGCACCTTCGCTGACTCTTGTTTTTGCTGTGCCTCATGAGATGGCCTCCAAATTACCTAAAGCCAGATCCTCATCCTAGTGTCAACCTTTAGAGAAACCCAAACTGAAACATGTCTGACTTCTGTATTCCCCCCTGCAATGAAAAACTTTTCAGAATGATAAAGTTGTTTTGGTGACTATTGCATTCCAGAATCCACAATCCAAGCACACAGAAATACTCCATCACTTCTTGTGGAATAAAAACATGAATGAATGAACTTGAGTTTCATTTATGTTAGATTTATTCACTAGTATTCCTACCATTGAGCTGCAGCCCACAAGTTGGAAGTTCTGTGCTATGAACATGACAGGGAAGAACATGGAAAGTGGGATGGTAAAAGCTGGGAAAAAGGACAAAGAAATGAGCATTTCTTTCTCATATCTTTCAAGATCCACAGGAGCAGGTCTGAGAAACAATATTCACCTCTGGAGAGAGGGGCAGGGGCAGGGAGGCTTTGAATGGGGCCATCACAAGACTTCCATGCCCAGTGTGGCCGTGGGCCTGTCACTGAGGATTAGCGAAGGAGCAGTGGGGAAGGACCTTTGGACAAGCTTCATCTTCTGCTAGTGTTTTATTTCTCTAGCTGTTGGGGTTTTTTAACAGTATCTGAACTGTGGACAGCTTTACAGGGCTTTTGTGGTCTGCTGGTCACTGGGAGGAAGCACGAGGTGTCAGTGGACATAGTGACTGAACAGACATCTCTGTATCCTGGACAGACCTATTGCACCCAGTATCTAAGAAGGAAGGGCTCCACCAAAGTGATGAAGAGAAAATCTCACTGAGATCCTCCAGAGGAAGAAATCTTCATAGAGAACCTCACTAATAAAGGCTCCTTGGGGTCCACAGGCCCCATTAGTGTACCTTCACTTTAGTACACATGGTTGGTGAGAAAGTCAGTGATTTTATTACCTAGAAATTTCAGAGCAATGTCTCCAGTGACAACTGAGGTCCAGAGTGAAGGGGCAAACAGTGTTCCTGGTAAGTCCCGTCAGCAGCATTCAGTAGTGCTAATGGTATGACCTTGGATAGAATTTTCTCCACAGGATCACATCTTAGCTTCAAAATTCAGGAAATTATCCACGTGGGGTATGTCCCATAGAGATGTTGGAACTGAGTCAAATCACATTTATCTCACACATGCAGGCACTCAGTCAACGCTTGGCAGTGTGTGGAGTGCTCACTCCTCAGCCCTGCAACAGTTCTGCCCTGTGTGAGGTACGGCTGCTGCTTCCTGTAAATGCCATCTTTCCCAAGGTCTAAAGTTGCCCTCATTGACAAGGGAACAGGAGCTGACAAGGGACAACATCTGAGCACCTCTCAGACACATGTGCCCACGTGGTGGTAGCAGGGAGATACCCAGCTCCACGTTGTGTTTGTCCATCTATGAAGGTTCATCTGTGCAGATGGGCTGGAGGCCTTCTCTTCTCTCCTTCTCTGTAACTCTGTCCCACATTAGGGTTTTAGAAGACTCCCATAAATACCCTTGCTAATGACTCTACAATGTTATGTCTCTCATTGCTCTCCCTCAGAGTCTGACTTCATCCTCAGTTCTTCAACAGCAGTGGGAATAGGAATGGTGGAGCATAGATATTCATGACTTTCCACCAAGAGACACTAACAGCTCCTGTGAGGAGAAAGTCTTCTGTGTTCAGTGGAGCAATGCCTTGGTTTGGTGCAGGGACCAAAGTACCTAAGAATGAATACTATCAAAATGGCCATACTTCCAAAACTATTACACAGATATAACATAATCCTCATCAAAATATTAACAGCATTCCTCACAGAAGTATAGAAAACAATCCTATAATTCACATAGAAGCAGAGAAGACCCAGAGTTGCAAAGCAATTCGAGGTACCAAGGGCAACATAAGGGGCATCAAAATCCTAGAGTCCAAGTCATCTTACAAAATTATAGTGATTGAAAACAATATTTTATTGATATAAAGACATCAGTGGAAGCAAATAGAAGATGCTAAAACAGACTTAGCCTGCTCTTAGCTCTCAGAACTTTGACTAAAGAGCCAAAGACATACACTGGAGGAATGATACCTTCTCTACTAAATGGTGCTGGGAAACTGTATCCACATGCACAAAACTGAATCTAGATCCATACCTCTCACCATGTACCAAAATAAAATCAAAATAAACCAAAATCTAAGTGTTAAAATAGAAACACTGAATCTTCTGGAAGGTAAAATAGGAAAAACTCTTGAACACACAGACATAGGCAAGGAATTTCTGAACAGAATCCCTGCTGTGCAATACCATCAAAAATCAACAAATGGGATCTATCAAATTAAGCATCTTCTGCATAACGAGCACCAGAGTGAACAGATTACCTATAAAATGGAAAAAAATCCCAGCTCTTCCATGGACAGAGGCTTAATTAATATCCAGAATATATAAAAAACTCAAAACATAGACTTCCTATAAAAAGAGTCAATTTAAAATGAACAATCTAAATGAACAGACACTACTTAGAAGAAGTACAAATGGCCAACAAGTATATGAAGAAGTTCTCAACATTGCTGACCATTAGAGAAATACAAATTAAAATAACACAGGTTCCATCCTGTTCCGGAAAAAAAGGCTATCAAGAAATTAAACAATAATCTTAGAAAGGATGCAGGGGAAAAGAAACCCTTCTGCATTGTTGGTGGAAATGTAAAATATAGCCATATGGATATCAGTGCAGGGATTCTTCAAAAGACTAAAAACAGAAATTCCATCTGACCCAGCTATGTCCTTTTTCAGTGTTTCCAAAATGAGTTAAAGCGTCATACTAGTGTAGTATGTGCATACTCATGATTATAGCCACACAATCCCTAACAGCTAAATATTGGAAGAGAACTCTATGTCCACCAACAGATGAAGGGGTAGAGAAAGTGTGGTATTTGTACACAGTGGCAAACTATTCTGCTATAAAGACAGATAAATGAATCACTTGTGGGAAAGTGGATGTACTGTGAGACTATAATAATGTTGAGTGAAATAAACCGAGTACATGAGTTAAATGTTGCATGATTTATCTCATATGAGAAATCCAAAATAAAAATAAAAGATAGATAACAGGAAATAGGAAGATAGCTCTTTGACAAATGGAAAACAAACCAATAGTGGAGGGAAAATGGATAAAAGAGAATAAGATGTGTTATATACACATCCCAACTCCCCAAGATGAATGCAGTTCTTGTATACTGGAAAGGTATATTAATAAAAAATTTAAATTGAAAGCAGCAATCAAGAAGAAAGGGATGGAAAAGGAGCTGTGTCTATTGGGCACCTGCCGAATGCCAGGCTGAGTCTATTGGGCACCTGCCGAATGCCAGGCTGCTTGTTTTAGTTCCTTGAAGAGCTCTGAGAAGTTAGAGATGAGTGTTCTCTATATTTTGTTTCGGACTCATAACGTTAAGAAACTCCCCCAAATTGTACTGTGTGTGTGCACCTTTCACCTCGCTCTGCTGCTCATGAAATTCAGGTTGCCAAACATCTTTCCCCTTGCTGTGAAGCACGTGCCACCCGCAAGTGGGCTTCTACAGGTGGGCATCCTGTAGAAGCTTCAGACACCACTGCCTGGGAATTAGACACACCGTAATGGCCTGTGTGTTGGTGAGAATGTGCAAGGGCTGTGCAACATCTCCACTCACCCTGGGAACAAGAGCCTGGAGAACCAGAGAAGCCCCAGTCCAGGGCCAGGACCATGCGGGTGTGTTTAAAGCCAGCTACACAGACACTGTGTAAATGTCATGCTCAATTTGCTGTCCCAGGAGAATCAGTAGAGCGTGGGCAAGTGGTGAAATCTAAGCCTGCAGACTGACAGAAGATACGTCCATAGTACTGTGACATCCACCTCTGTGAGCAATTCAGATCTAATGAACTTCAGTTTCCTTTCCTTCAGTGAGAAACAAGGGCCCTAAGAGAACTAAGGGAGAGAGCATAGGGAAGTCAGCCTCGCATGCTCCACACATGACCTAAGCTACTGCACATGGAATGGTAGTGCCCATTTCCTGCTGGTTTGAAGTTTTGCAGAAGTTTAAGTGTTGCACCATCTGAGAAAAATAAGGAGACATAATAAAGATGACAATACCTCTCCATATCATTCCCCACACAAAGAAGGGCTGGTTACTAAAATCCAGGGCCTCATGACAGTCTTTGACTTTGAAGTGACATCCCAGAGTCAGATTTGCGGCACCTCCCAGTCCAGCTGAAGTTACAGGCTAAATCCCAGACACCAGAGCCCAGTGAAAAAACAGAAATGAGAATGGAGTGAGTTGTTCCATGGCCCAAAACACATGGCTTCATGCCTCTGTCCCTCATGGGCTGTCAGCTCATTGCCTTTCTCTGGGGCAAAGGCTGAGGTACAACCTTGCTGGGAATTTACCTGACCCTGGCTTTTATCCAGGTGTCTTGGACACCAACCCCCGGAGGTCTCAGGTCCTTTAGGGACTACACTAGGCCTAGTGTGTGAATGGAGTGAGACAGTAGGGAAGAAGCAATGAGCATGGCTGCCATCCCATGAGCAAATTCAGACAGAAGGAAGTGCCCGGCAGAAATCAGAAAGTGGGTCAAATCATCACCCTTCCCACTTACTGGCTGCCGGAATCTCTGGAGCTTAGTCTTTTCATCTATGAAATGAAGTGTCCAAGATACAGCTCCACAGACCCTTTCACTTCTGAAATTTTGTGAGTCATGGAAAAAAAGAATGAAAAGATTTTGAAGATGAAAGAGTAAATTAATTTCTAAATAACTATGTAGACCTCGTAGGATTCCTTGTGCTACATTATTAGAGTATATCTATTGAAAGATAGATATTACCTTGGTCTTCAGTTTATAATGTTTATCTGATATTAAGAACTGATTAAACTGCAACATAATGTTGAGTAGAATGTAGTATGCATTACAAATCAGATGACCAAATTTGAATCCTCTCTGAGCCTCACCATCCCATTTTGTAATCATGGAAGCAGATGAATTTTGTAATCTAGAAAACTCTACACAAACACAAGATTTTAGTATAATAAATATCATTCTTTTTGTTGTGGGCTACTCACCTAAGTCCTCCACAATGTTACAAACAAGCCGGGACTATAATGCATCCCCACTGTCATTCCACTTGAATTCAGCCCAAATGCAACGTAGCTCTACCTACATAACCCTGTGCTAATAACCTGGCTCATAGAGCCGCCAGTGTAACATAGCACAGTGGACCCACAGACACGGATAAGTATGGAAAGGAGCACAGCTATGCCTTGTGGAGTAGGAAACTGCCATGAGAGTGAGGAGTCCACAGAACTCCTATATGACCTGGGCCCATTTAGAGGTATTCGGTAGCTCCAGTCTCTGGAAGGCTCTGGTCCTACTAGGATTTTGACAAACAAATCAAGGTAGTCTGGCCAATGAGCACTAGGGTACTGTCACAAAGATGATGGGGTTCCCAAATAGCATAATCAAAACATCAGCACTACATCCTCCTATCTTCAGCCAAGATGTCAGTTTAAAATCTAAAAATGTCATGTTGAGGTCAGTAGCCCTACAGTGCCTACATTTAAGGAGCTGCTCATGTCATCATGAGGCTTGTCAGAGTCCTTTGCTATCGAACCTAGAGAAGGCCTGCTCTCCTGTTCAGGCAGGAAGTGAAAAAGCTCCTAATGTGGCTATAGTGCAGGCTAGTTCTCCTAAGTCAAAGGCAGGACTCAAAACCCAAACCAAGTCTACCTGTACATGACATTTACAAGTCAGGGAGCTAATAGTAGCCAACCTCTAAGGCCAAGAAAGCAATTTAAGCACTGTAAACCACACAAGGCAAATTTAAGATCCAAGGAAACAAATCCAGGAACTGAATCACCAAACCAATAGTACATTCAGAGTCAGCTGAGACCAATAGCTGGTTGGAAAGTTAGTATCATCGTGGGCAGTGGAAACTCTACTAACAAAAGCAGTCAGAGAGCAAGAGGGTCATCTGTGTGCTAAGCAGCCCCAGGCTGTCATCCAGTCCTTACATCTGTGAATGAGGACGACCCCGCAGTAAAGAAACTGGAAAGGAATGCCACTTCATGACCAGCTCCATATTCATCTTTTCCTTCACAGCTGAAGTGTCCTGCTGCTGGATGGGAAAGAAATGTGTAGAAATGTTGTCAGAGGAAATGAATAAGATTTTATTTTGTTACCTTCTATCTAACTCTCTAAAATGGTCTCTTATAAATGATTTTGAGTAGTGAACTAAGTGTATAGACATAAAAACGAGGAACGTTCACTATTCCTTCTCTCAGTTGTTAGTCTGTCATCACAGCTAGATAGCCAGAGTGGATACTTCTATAAGGTCTACGAGCCACTGAGCAGCCCGCATATCCCTTTTAGCATAACCACACGACACCTTGGCTCCTATGCTGGTGAGGCCATCAATTGTGGTGGCTGGCCAGCCTTGTTCTTTGAGGCTGCAGGACTTTTAGCTTTCTCCAAATTAAACCCAATGACAATCACCTCCCTTTGTACACATACTTCTTCTGTCTTAAGTCCCTGGATTGTCTTTGACACTCTGGAGTGAGAAGGAATGAGACAGAGGAGAAATCAAGTGAGTGACATCACACAGACAGGACCCACCCAGGTGTCACAAATAAATCCCTCTCCCAGGAGAATGGCTCTGTTTCCCAGCTAACGCAAAGCTAACTCAAAAATAGAGAAGATCCCGAAAAGCCATTTTTAAATTCAGAATCAATTAATTATACATGTACAATCAGTGTGTGGACACCTTTTCTTGAAAATTATATTAAGGATCAATTAGAGCATTATGTGAATTTTTATATTTGCTTATGTAGAAGTTTGTAATATTGCACCAAACCCTACCTACTTGAAAGCCTAGAAACAGACAAACAAATGCATGTACATTCACACACACTCAACTATTAGTTCATCACCTCACTTCAATTAGCGTGTTATAAGCCACCCAATTCATACCTCATGTCACAATCTCATGATTTCCAAAGACTCTTCTCCCAGCACTTCATAAAAACTCACGACTTCACTGTCCTCCGGTACCCAGTGCTGGCGGTGAACCTGGGGTCATTCTCAAGACAATTATTTTCATTTTAGCATTTGCCTAGGCCTCTGCTATTTAACTGTACATGAAACCATGCTGCCGTTTTTATTAGGTTCTTATCTGTTATGTTTGTGTCACTGATGACACTAATGAGAGGCACTCCTAGCTCCACATTTCTGCGGGGTTTTTATGGGATTTGACACAGTTTGGTGACTCTGAGAACATACATGAAGCATTACACAACTGGCTACACAAGATGCCCTCAGCGCAGTGGAGAAACCCACCAGGATATAACCCAGGCAGCATGTCCATGGACTAATTTTTTCTCAAGATTTATTGGAAAATGTATGTTTCCCTAAATCTCTAATCTGAAGAAAAAAATCCTTGAGGAGGAGAGAAAATTTGAAAAAAAAAATGTTATAATTCTCCTTTGAGATCTATAGTTTAATGATTACTATGGAGACATTACTGATTCAAGAAATCCACTCACTCCAAGCAGAAAGTCAAGCAGCATTTCCAGGAACTGGAAGATGAACACTGTATTGGCTGGGGGTTGTCTAGAGGATCAGAACAGATAGATATAGGAGGCATAGGGGAGTCTACAATCTGCATCTGTGTGGTGGAGACCAGAGAAGCCAGAATTGGTTCAATCCAAGAAGCTGGAAGCCATAGAACAAGATGGATCAAGGATGTAGATGTAGCCACAGCCCAAAGCCTGGAAGCTACCTGGGCAGTTGTGGATCTGAGTCTGCAGTGGGGGCCAATGAAATTGGAGTCCAGTGTCCATAGATGACAGCAAAAGACACCGGAGAAGAATGGAAGTCTCTAAACAGGATTCTTTCTTTCCCTTTCCTTTCATCCACAAGCCTGTTGTTGAGGTCACCAACATGTTAGGTCTTTCCCTCTCCATTTCCATCTTCATGCCAATCACTTCCAGAAATAACCCCGAAACACACCTAGAACTGTACTCTACTAATTAGCCAACTGTTTCTTAATCCAGTCAAGCTGACAAAGCATGATTAATCATCACAAATATGTAGGAGAGAAATGATCAAGATCTCTCCTTGATGTAGCTGTTGACCATGATGTTGGTAGGTATATGGAGCCCTACTAGCTGCTAATAGTGAATCATGCTCTCATTAAAATAAATGTCAATACGCTTATATGGATAGTATAATTTGTACATACTCTGAGTGGTGTTTTTAAAAACGGCATATTTTGGAAGAGAAATAAGTTCATTGTTGATTCTGATACTTGATTATATGTAGCAATGTTTCCCTTGCTAAGAAAGACAAATATATTATTTGAATACATAAGTACTCACTGTTGTCCCTGGCATTTTCTAGTGTTTGAATATTTGTTTTAGGGTATTATTAAAGTGTCTCTAATTTTTAAAGTGTTCCATATTCATAATAACAAGGAAGAGTATAAAAATGCTGTATAATATGTAAGAATAGCTTGTTATTAATCTATATTTAAAGAATATTATTTTAAGAATTCTTGAAAATAACTAGGAATTTCTATATCTCATTTCCAAACCCCAAAGACTAATGTTTTTTTCAGAATATATAAATGCTAATAGGCATGGTCCTTGATCAAAATAAATTTGAGTTCCAAGGGCCTATATGTTCTATGACTGAAGTCTTCCTCACATATGTGTTAGTCTTCAAACCTCGGTCCAGAGACCCTGGGATCATATGCTATATCCCACAAGTTCTCCCTTCTTTCTTGATTAGTTTCCTGAGACAATGGGGGTTAGAATTCATGGCTTGCTTACTAATTTAAAAAAAAAAGACACTTCATGCTTGAGATTTCTGTGCACATGTAATACATGCTGGTATTCACATACAAACACAGATGAGACTAAAGCCATGAACACCGCCTTGATCTTTTAAACAGTCTCCTTTGCCTCTTAAGTATGAATCACTGCTCAAGTGAGGAATAGAAGTTTCCAGTTCTCACTCAGCCAGCTCTTAGTCTCTTAACTTCAGAGGAAGCAGGAATTTCTCAGAGGAGCCCATTCAAGATTCCCAAAGGTGGAGATGCCATGAATCAAACACTGCTGGCATTAGTGAAGTTAATCAATAGTGCTGCAAGTTTCATGTTCTGTGACCTTGCCAAGTGCAAGTCATGTATACAGTTTAATGAAATGAAGTTTCTTCATTGATAATATGAAGAAGGCTGCTAGAATAGTTCTCTTTCGATGTAACTAAACTGGTCCAGGAGAAGACTTAAAGTTTGTCTCCAAATCCAGAAACATAAACAGCCTTCATACCCCAGCTTGAGTTGAAGCCAAAGGAAAGCTATTTTCTAAGCCCACAGCTCTGTGCAGGGCTTACATCTTGAAAACGTTGAAAGAAAGTGGAGCAGATAAGTGAACAGTGAATCCAAGAAGAAGCAAATTCATCTATGTCTCCAAACAGTACATTCCCTCCAAAGGGAACCTAAAAACCCACCCCCAGCAGTAGCCTGAGAAAGAGACAGTGCAGTCTGCCTTCAGCACGCAGCATTCCACATGCCTTCTCTGGAGCCTGCAGATGAGCCAAGTCACACAGCAGCAGGAAGATCCTGAGCTCTTTATACAGAGAAGCTATCTGGAGAAATTGTTCACAGTACTCTGGTGGAGTCAATAACTTCATTAAATTTAATTTGAATTTCAAAATTCTTATTAAAGACATTTGCTTGTTGTTGTTTTTTAACCAACAGACAACTCTGTCCCAGTGTCATTAAGGATTAGTGAGGTATAAAGGCAAAGGTAGCTTTTACACTTGGAATTTGACTCTTCTTAGCTACCTAGAAAACAGTAAAAACCCTAATGAGAAAGTCAAGAACCTTTTTTATGTTTTCAACTACCATGGGTGAAAAAAGGGGTTTTGCGTCCTCCATGTCCAGCTTTTTCCAAGGTTTACTACATGGGTTATAATTGTTTTACTGAACTTTAAAATACAGATATCTGAAGTTGAAATCGCCTTCCTTGGAAAGACTTGCTTTGAGTTTTTATTTCCTGTTTTGCATACGAACCTGACCTATGAACTTGGTAGACTAGGTTCCATGAACCCTCTGTGTAAGGAGGGGGTTTATCTGGATGTTTTCTCAGTTCTAGAGATTGATCCAAGGGGCTTCTCACTGGACTACATCCCACCTCTTTCTAGATTTTTTTCTTTAAATTTTGAGATAAGGTCTCACTAAGTCACTAAGTTGCTCAGGCTGAGCTCGGACTTGTGATCCTCCTGTCTCACCCTTCCAGGACACTGGGATGACAGGCGTGTGCTACACACCTGGCTTGTCCTTGTGTTCTGAGAGAGGCTTGACTTTCATAGATAATTTTTTCTCGGTATTATCTCAGCACCTAACGTATATTTCAGTTCTTTGTCTTCTAGTTTCCATGTCTACCATGGAACACATACACACTCAGTTTGAACACTGCAGATAATTTATTACTTTTTAACTTCTCTGCAAAGCAGTCCAAAATTCTGAACTGATAGAGTCATCACAAAGACTTTATGGTAGAAGAAAAGTGAGGGATTCTAAGGATTCAAGACTGTTTCCAAACTACTTTCTGCCAACAGTCTGAATCATATTTTTAATGATAATATTTAAACAAGAGAAATTCCTTTTGACTCACATAATTTCCTCTGAATAAAAGGTATATGGGTGAGAATAGATAGAAGACAGGCACATGCGCCTGGGTCCTACCCTAAGGGCTGCCCAACCCCTGAACAAGGTTGGACAGCCCTTCAATGTCTGAGTTTTAGTCTTCCACCTGCAAAATGACAGGCTGCAGTGAATGATCTCTAAAATTCTTTTTTAACTCTGAAACATCATGACCATTATGTTTATTTCTTAATAATTTATAATGTCTTAAGTTAGGATCCTTATTAACAGATACTCTTAAAGCTACTGTGAAGCAAAGGACTATCCCTATATAATTGTCATTGATCAAAAACTTGGTAAGTTAAAGAATAAGCTGAGGGTGCAATAATTCTGTTTTTATACATGGGAAAAAGAACAAAAAAAACTAAGTTTTCAATCTGTTAGTTATGCAGTAAGCGGTTGTAATACTTGCAACAGGAAAAGGAGAAAATCCTAGTCAGGAATTCGAAGCACAGATCTGTGTCTGGAAATTTATAATTCTTGACTCATGGACCGTACCATGATTTCCCAAATCATAAAATTGTGAGTTATTACAAGCAGATACTTAGACCAAAGGAAAAAACTGCACATATGATGTCTACTGTAATAAAAAATAATATTTAACAATAAGGACCTAACTGTATGATTTATAAAGTGGAGGTTCCTCTAGGACTTGACTGCATTCTGCTTTAGGCTTTGGATATTGTCCACAAAAACATAGTTTACAAATGTCTGTTAAACCTTCCACAAGATTTGTTTGTGTATTTATCATTTGCATTAAGCCTTTGGGACTGGACATAGTAAGTGAAAATTGGTTGTTTATCTGGCCATATTCCTGGCCAATTCCATTTATTTCCTACAGAAATAAAACCTTGGTTTTCCTTTATGGAATCTCACCTCTTCCCACAAAGTCTGCCAGTGTTCCTTTGAGAAGGACTGACCAAGATAAGCCTTGGTTGACCTGAGCCCACCCTTCACCACAGGAATTATCAGAGATTGATATGTACTCTTGTCAAAACTGATGAGATCTCTGTTAGGACTTCAGGAAAAAAGAAATGCTCTCTTTTATGGCACTAGTAGAAGCCTCTAAAGTTGTTCCAGCCACCTCGATGCTGTGAGGAGGAGCCAGGCTCTGCATGAAGGCAACGTGTAAAGGAGGATGAGCTAACAAATACTTGCTGGCTATATTGTTTGAATGCTGAACATCCAAAGCCAGAAAGCCCAGATTTTTCAGTTACACCACTCAAGGAAGTTTTCTTTTTCTTTCTTTCTTCCTTCCTTTTTTTCTCTTCTTTTCTTTCTTTTTTGCTTACATATGAGTTTATCTTGCTTACAACATACACTGCTAACATAATGTAGGTGTGGAGCATGTAATAGTCTATATTTTTTCACACTCATTTGTTTTTAAGCGTCTATAAAGGATGAATATTTCCAGACCCTGACAATCAAAGAGGACAGGACAGAGGTCTGAACACAAGTGGTAAAGTGAAACACAGTGATGGTAGAAGAAGCTAACAGAAGACAAAAGATGCAAGATCAATTGGTCTGGGAGGGTTAGTAAGGAAGCTCAGCCATCGAAAGAGAGACTTGTAAGAGGAGTAAACAGCAAGTGCAAAGGCCCCAAAAGATGAGTTGGCTTTTTCTGAAGACTGTTCAGAGTCCAGCATATCTTGTCCACAGGTGACTGAGCAAAGCACAGAGGTATGGTGGAAAGATGGAATTTATCAATTATAAAAATCCTTATGCTTCTGGCCCTTAGTAATCTAGGTGCAAAGGATGCCCAGTCAGTCCTGCAGTGTAGAAATTTCAGACAAATATCCAGAAGTGGCCTCATGAGAGAGCTCCCTGTGCCGAATCACCTGAAGCCACCTGACTCCCTGAGATCCTGGATGGACCTAGGGTTGCTCTCTTAACTCATCTTCCCCTACGCTGCTGCAAAGAATAGCAATTCTTTGATGCTGACAGACTCCTGTGCTATTGTGCATTTCAGATATTCATCTGTGCCCTAGAAAATGGCTTGGAATTCTCCATAGAGAGTGCAGACAGAAAGGTCAGCAATTATGCAAAATGAATAATGGACTTGGAGCAATCCTATCATGCAGTACTACAGTGAGTTCTCTGAGATCTTCCCACCAGGTGTTTGTGTCCTTCCCAATGGCCCTGGCCAGACATCGGCAGCCAAGCCTGTAGCTAATGAGTATTCCTAGACAGCTGGAAAAGAGTAGAAAAGGAAACAGAAAACCCACAGTTCTACATGTGGGGAAAGGTCTGCTTGAGATTCACTGAAGGCTTCCGATCTGTCCTCGGAGGCAGGGTGCTTCACAGGGATCCAAGAACTGAAACTCTACCCAGGGGCCAGCCAAGCACCAGTGCACTGCCACAAAAGGGCTGAGGCTACCTTCTGTCCTGAGGACAGCACTTCGCTGTAGCTTTCCCAAGAGTAGGAATGTCAGTCAAATTGGGAGGACATGCAGAGATGCTAAGGTGTTGAAGGATGCAAAGCCAACTCACACGTAGTACCCAGGAAAATGGGCAGTCAGCCAACAAGTTTCAGGTGTTGGGCAGTGATGCTGAATGCTTTAACAAGAAAGGAAGAAAGCCTCCACACACTCAACCAGTGGCATTTGCTTAAATAAATTGCCATCTGCAAGCTAGATGGCATTCCAGTTGAGGAGGAAGCCAAGAACTAGCAAAGCCAATGGCTCAAGGGAGTAGAGGAACGTCTGGATACTAAGTTGGCCCAATTCCTACATGGCACCTCCTTCCACTTTGCCAAAGATGTGGACAGAAACAAGGACTCTATAACAGATAGATCTCAGCTCCTGCAGCAGTGTTTATGGTATCCTGGCAAAGTAAAAGTACAAGAAAGAGCCCATCTTTCTTCAATGTCACTGGTTTAATCAGATCAGGTTGTTATGACAAATACCAGAGTCATGGCAGATGTGCTTGCTTTGGCAACACATATACCATAGACATGATGGTGTGGCTCTAACTGCAGAAATTTATTTCTCAGTTTTGGAGACCATAAGCCCAAAATCCAGTGCCCAGTTTGACTCTTTTCCTGACTTGCTAACAGCCAACTTCTCTCTATTTCTTCACACTGTACATACACAGGAGAGAGAGAGAAAGAGCTCATCCTCTTCTTATAAGGCCACCAACCCTCTGATTGGGACACCACAGCAGGAGCTTGGTATAGCATGTGTCTGGATGTCCTCCAAAACCTCATGTGGTGCTACACAGTGCCTTTCCAGAGGTGGCTAAATCTAGAATGTGTGGTGTTGGAATGAAGGGTGATTACTAAATCTATCCACTGATGGGTTTGACATTCCCTAATCCCCGTGGCCTACATAGAGTAGGAAAGAGGCAGAAAAAGGTGCCCGAGGTCCCTCGTTTGCTAGTTTTGCTGCCTTCTGCCTCCCATAGACTGTTTTTCTTCTCCATCCACTTGTTTTGGAGCCAGCCTATTATGGACGAAAAACTACAAAGTGAGAGCTAAATAAACCTTTTCCCTTTTAATTTTGAGTGTCAGGTGTTCTTTTTCATAAATGAGAAAAACATAAAACAGACCTCATTTTTAATCTAATTACCTCCAAAAAGACTTACCTTTAATTGGAAGTTAGGGTCACAGCATAAATTTGTCAGGGAAAGGGATGAGAATGCAGTTCGTAGCAATCAAATCTATTTTAAAAATTGAAAGTTAGGGAATTATTTCTTGGGGTATTTATTTCTTTGTTTCTTTGTTTTCATCCAAGGAAACTCAGTTCTCTATGACATACACTATAAATGTCAAATACTTTTTAGGACAAGAAAGTATGTTTTCTGGTTACACTATGAAGATCTGAAAGCTGACCTTAGGGAATGGCAAGTTGTAAGTGACATCATGGGAGAATAGAAGAGGAAAACACCTGCAAAGGTGGGATGGGGTGGGATGGGTGGGTGCATAGAGGGTATCACTTCCCAGACAGCAAGAATCTCTGAATGCTGATGATGCTGACCACTTCCTTCCATCTCCACTCTCCCTGGCTGTGGACCCAGAGCTCCTCAGCAGGCTCCCAGTAGGAGAGCAAGGTTAGCATACATTTCCCACAATCCTCTCTGCTGAGCTCTTGGAGATTACCTCCTCTACCAACAGCCTGCTGAGCTGTTATTCTCTCTGGATTCTGGTCATTTTTTCTTTCTTTTTTCCCCTTCAATCCAGATATTATCATGGCTTCCCACTGGTCCTATTCCTGGAATATCATACAACCTCTTTCTGACATCTCTAGAGTCTGACTATACCTTAGAAATGTCTTTTCTAAGAAAAGGTGGTAGGGCCATCAGAAGAAAACACAGCAATACAGTGACCCTATGTCCTCCCTTTCTTAAGTAATAACTAGTAACACAACTAAATTATTCAGCTTCATCTGTGCCATAATTAGGACAATAATATAGTTAATTATGGGCCAGTCATGCTCTGATTTTGCCCATCCTTTCCCATGGGATAAGGATACCTCAGGCCTCTGTGAATCACTAGGTTTTGCTTACCACGCAATGAGTAATAATAACTATCTACTAAGTATTTAATATGTGCTGGCAGTTTGGTAGGGCTTTCCATCAGACCACATCGACTGAGGATTTGTGAAGGTTTTCTTAAAGGCTGATTATAAACACGGTAGGCTCTGCAGCCACATTGTCTTTAGCCCAGCTAATCAACTCTGGCTTTTCACACAAAAGCAAACTTAGACACTACAGAAATGAATGACCAAATCTCCTTTCCCATAAAACCTTATTTACAAAACTCAGTAGCTTCCACAGTTTGCCAATTTGTGGTCCAGAGCAGTGGATGTCAAACTTGAGTCCACAGCAGAAATCCCTGGAGGGCTTGTTAAAGTGCAGACTGCTGGGTCCTCCTCCCCAAGCTTTGGTTTCCAGAGTAAGCTGAAGAGTCCAAAGTTAGCAGGACAATTTGCATTTCCTTCAACTTCCCAGGTGATGCTACAGCCACTGCTGCTGCTCACACTGTCACAGCCACTGGTCCAGACAGCAGAGCAGACACTGAAGAGCAAACACAGAAGCCCAGTCCTTGGCTTGACTGTCTCTCATTTGCTTACTAGTTGGGTAACCTGGGGTAGTGTGAATTTCTTTCCATTTTCTGGTCTCCTCTGTAGAATTAGAACTCTGATAGCAATTTCATTAGGCTAAAAAAGTTAATATTTGTGAAGTACTCACAACAGTGCTGCAACATTCATGATCAGTTTTCAAAATACGTTCATTTTTGCTAAATGTTAGTTGACAATGTCCAGTTTTATTCTCCCAAGAACCCTATTAGGCAGATGTGTGGGCCATTTTATAGATGAGGTAGCCAGGGTGAGAGTGCATAAATATATTTCCCACAGCACAGGCTTGGTAAACAGCCAGCCACGGACCTCTGCAGTGTTCCCCCATTTTAACACAACACTGGCATGCACGACCACATAGGAAATAGGACTTGTCGGCCTGGTTGCCCCACTAAAGCTGGCATCTTGGACTAGAACTTGTGAATTCATTCTCTTTAGACTCTGATATTTTCTTAAATTCTTCAGGCTACTGGTGTCAAAGAAAATTTGAGCCCTCTGCCTTCACCATGCCCTCCCCACCCCTTCTGTCAGAAACCCCTGCCCTGCATGTGATAGTAGAGCTGGGCTAGGTTAGGAGGTCACAGGACAACATTTATTAGCAATGGGCTAAATGTTCTATACACCTTATCTCACTTAATCCTCACTAAAATTCCATGTGGAAAGCCCCACTATTATCAGTGACAAGTGAGGAAACTGAAGCTTAATAGAAGTTGGACTAAGCTGTGCAGCTTGTAAATGAACATTCTAAAACAGAAATATAATATCAGGACCTCCAAAGTGTACAAGATCTGTCTCCCTAGAAGGTAAAAAGCAAATGAAAACTGAGAAAAGGGAGCACTGGTTAGTATTTATAGAAAAGGATTTAAGATGCCCAAAATGTTGCTTTATTTTCTTTGACAACTTTGTCAATTTCTCTGAGAAAAAAATATACGTAACCTGAAGTGAGTCTACACCTTTTATATAGAGATGAGTTTGCAAAAATATCAGTTAGAAATAAGAAAAAGAACCATGAATCTTGAAGCTCATGGGTGGCTTTTATGAGAAGAGAAGGGAGACTTCTATGACAAAAAAGGAGAGCCAGAGTAGCTTTCACCGCTGAGGTTTAAAACTGAAAAAGAAGAATAATCAAATGTACATGAAAATATAACAGCAAACAGGCTCCGAGGTGACATTTGGGCTGTGCAGTTTTCTTCCGACTGTGTGACAATGAATGCCTGTTCAACTGGCTTTTCCCAAAGCCAGGGAAAGGTCCCTCAGCTAAAATGTCACAATGCATCTTATTTTCCATTTTCAGTACGAGTTGCAAAAAGAGAGTGACACTGTCCTGCCCTCACGCACCACTTTGAAAATAACAACAGCAAAGCATAAAGAAAGGTGGAAAGGAAGGCAGCAGTCTGGAGCTGGAATGGGATCGAGCTTTCTTTTATTATGTAGAAGGTACAGACTCTGGATGAAGAAGAGGCCAAGGAGACTAGAACATAGCTGTGACACAATCTCCAACCAAGGCATGTGACCTGTTTGTCACAATCTTGTGATGCTCTGCAAAGTGATTGTCAGAATTACATTAGGAAATCAGAAGACTTTCCTCAGCCAATTTAGGGGCTATTACTAAAGGTAAAAGGTCATGGTCCAAAAACAGCCACCATTCGATGACTCGGAGATTTGAACTCTGCCTCAAGAAAGGCATGACCTTCTTAATCTTACCATTTGGACTTGCAAGGTCACATATACTCTGCCCTCACCTACATCTCCAGCTTCATCTCCCATTACTCATTTCCTGTTCTTTTTCTGTTCTGCTATTGATCTTGTCTCATCATTACTTAGATTTACACTGTCCTCCCAATATTTTCATTTGCTTCTCTCCCAGTCTCCTATAACTTTTGAGAATCTGGGCTATATTGTTCAATTTCAGAATACATTTATGGACAGAAACATAACTCAGAAGCAAATATGTTTTAAAAGTTTTCCAATTTATTCCCTGCATAACAGACCCTGATATTACTATCTTCTTCCAACATAACTATTATAATAGTCAACTGGTCAACCTCTGTGCAAACTTTTCCTTTTTCTCCTATTTCATACTGCCAACTGAAGAAATCTTTCTAAAACATAAGTCTTTTATGCCCATCTCCACCTTGAGGCTTCCTACCTAACTCCTCTAGACAAACTACAATTCTCAAACAGGTCATCTCTTGCTACTCCCATGTTTTTGCTATAGTCATTTTCTTGAACTGGATTGTGTTCATCTTCCTTTTTTGGCCTGTTCAAACCCTATTAATCATTCATATTTCAAGTCCCTTCCTTCATAAGCATTCAGCAGCAAACACTTCTGTTTCTCCCATCTCATAAGGCTTTCGATATAATTTGCATCCATTTTTTGCTTGTCTGTCTCCCTCTTGCACTAAACGATGAACTCCTGAAAGTTGAGGCTTTCTTCCTACTCATCTTTAGGGAACGTAGCAAAATGATATTTATAGTAGATGCTCATTACTTATTTATTGAATTGAAATTTCTCTAACATTTTAACATTTAGATATTTTCTCAAAAATAGTTAGTTATTAGTCAAGCCAACAGATAGATCTAAGTGATATATAATTATCTCAACTTTTGGGTAAGAGATCAAGGCTCATGAAGTTAAAGCCAGGTCTTTAAATCATCTTGAAGTTTTCAGCCTCCATGATTCTGTAATTCTATTCAAAATTTTATGTCAGCAGGGAAAGGAGAATGATTACTTCTTTATGATACTGAGAGGGGAGAAAAGACTGGTAATGCTCTTCCCTTATTTGCAAGGCTATATTATGTCCCATTAGAAATGAACATTATAAACATTAGCTCCAGCAATGTAGCATAACAGCAGCTCTTTCTATTATCATTGTTGAAACATTTGGGCAGTAACCAGGTACACCTCATCCAGCATATGTTCTCAGTCAAACATATATCCCTATGCAAATTGTATGGGGTTATCTTTATTAGGTGCTACTTATTCAAGAGACAGAAGGTGCCTATGTGCAGAAAATAATGAACAGGACTGGACTGTGGAAAACAGCTTCATCATGTAGGTCAAGAGTCCTTAACCAGACAAGCACAGAGGCTTAGGAACATTCAAAAATCACTAGACAAAAGGAGAGGAATTCATTTATTATCTTCTGGGGTATTAAGATAAGATCTAAATACAGAAAACCACCTTAAATGAAGCCTGCAAAAGAGCAGAAATCTCTTCCCATGGTTTGAGAGTGCCAAAATCAGCACAATAAAGGACATGTTAGGGTGGGTGGGAGAGAAGGATTTGTGTTTTAGAGTCTTCGTTTTTGTTTTAGAGCTTTTCATTTGAATCTGCTCTACACAGTTTGGTTGTACAGTGACAAGTTATCTATTCTTTGTGGTCTCCTCACTATGAAATGTGACCAACAATACCAAATTCATCTAAAAGTTTATTACTAACATTAACTGATATGACTTATATAACAAGAAAACTTGGAACATAATACATATTCCCCTAATAAAAGTAGATTATTCTCCCGCTAACTATATGAGGAAATAATCTACATGTTCTGAACATGAGCTGTTAAGTGATAGAAGCTGTTAGTGAATTAAGAGAAAATTTGTTTCTATTCCAAATTCCATAATATACTTCCTGAGATACCTTTTGAATTTAGTTGTCCTGGTCCTTTGAGAATATGCACATTAATACCCTTAGATAGATACCTCTATTCAGTCAGCAACCAGGACATTCAAGATCAATGGAAAGGAAGAAAGACAGCAACAAATTCCTAAAGACATAATGCAAACATGTGTACCAAGAGACAACTTCGGTCCCTTTCTCTTTGCAGTTCTTCCCTTTTAACTTAACTTGAATCCAACTGGAGCACTATTTCTCAATTGCAGGTGTTTTTATTCCTCACAGATTACTTGGCAATGTGAAGGGACAGTTTGGGTTGTCCCACAGAGGAACGCAGTGCTGCTAAATATCCTGCTGCACACAGGGTGATGTCCCACAATCACAAAATTTTCTATCTCAACATGTCAATAGTGTTAAGTTGGAGAGAACCTAACTGAACAGACTATGATCAAACTAGACATGGATAAAATTAAAAGGCCCTAGTCCAGTCCAAGCAATATTTAGGGAGCAAGTGTAAAGCTCTTTACTAGGTAACAGAAAAAGTGATCTAAGAGACTGCACGTAGCTTAACAGCAGAAAAGGAATTTGGCAATTGGGACTCAACATTTATGTGGAAATCTCCTGGCCTGATCAAGACTCTGATTTCCTTAGAAGTGGATTTGCAGAAATTCTTTTGCAGCAGGCTGTGGGAACGGGTTTATGTCAGAGGTAGTTTGTAAAAGTTGCAGGTTTGGGGAGTAATTAAAAGAAGTCTTTATATGCAAATTACCAGCTTTCACTTAGCTAGCAGCTATATCTGGATGGAGTTGCCTACAGGAGGAACTTACAGCTCTGTTTTCAACATTAATTGGAAAGTTAGCTACTCCTGACTAGGAAATAAAAGTCCAAGAAGTTTTTGTCATTTTTTGTGGAGGAAACTGCAGATCTATTTTTCCACATTCTAGTCTCCAATGCTATAAAATGATGCTTTTTATTTTATTTCATTTCACTCATTTTTCAGGTTACTGAGAGGTGAGAACCAAGAAGAAGGCAGAAAGTAGGTGTGTAATCACTTCACTACCTGAAGAGGACTAGGAAAGGATTCAAAGTGCATCACACAGCCCGGGTGGAGGCTGGATTTATCAGTAAGGGCTCTGTGCAAAAGCTGGTGGAAGGAAGGGTGGAAAGAGAGGGCTTGTAGCTGTACGATTGTAACCCAGTGCATCTCTTTCAGAAGCTGTTGGCTTTGGTGGTTAGGTTACCGTACTGAGATGTTACAGGTTAAATTTTTCATTCCACATTGGGCAGCTGACAACCATATGTGTTAGTCGTTTTTTGGAGTAAATGTTTTCCTATTTCGCTGCAGTGACCTTAAACCTGAGTTTAGGCAACATAGTGTACTGTTAACTGAAGTTTCTTTTACACAAACTGTGTGATTGGGCGTGCAGCCTGCTGACCAGAGTCCTCCAGATCTGCAATTTGGCAGATCCTTTGGTAGCTCCTCTTTCTATCCTTCTTCACTTGTAGTATTTGCCTTGCTCTCCTGCCCTGTGGAACCTCCACATCTGGATCCTGCTGTACCTCTTTCTTCTCCTTCCAGTCTCCTTGAACAGACTTTCCCTAATGATAACATTGCTAAATATTATTCAACTAAGAACTGAAAAATTCTGTTATCAATTTATCAATTGAGAATTGCTGTTTGCCTTCGACTGGAATATATATACATATCACAGACAGGCTCCCTTGATGTTTTGCCTCACCCTCCCTACGGGAGATCTGGCACAGCACTCAGCACACAGTGGATGCATACAGGCTGTGTAGTATGTGTAGAATGGATCTGTGAATGATCTCAACGAGTTGTGAGTGGAGGAATGAATGCTCACAGCTTCTGTAAATCGTGTTTTACTCCTCGTTTATCATTTAACATTAAGACAAGATCTTTTGTCATCTCAACATCAGTATATCTTAATCGCAGGCAGGCATTCTTCAATTCATTCATTGTTTTTCTTTCTCTTATTTCAGAGACATCTATGTATCAGGCACTGTGCAGATTTGAACTGTGACAAACCAAATTCAATCCAAGATAAAATCAAGTGGCATGTAAAGTGAGGGCAAATAATATAGGCTATTTTGGGTCAACAGGGTATTTTATAAAAATCAATTTCTCTTCCAATATATAGTGCACAAGACTCAAGCTCTCTCATCAGAACTTCTGCCTCCAGCTCCATGTGCTTTTGCACTCAAACTTTAAATCATTTTGGAAGATGGGGAATTGTCAAAAATGGCTGTAAGGTGGACAGATACATAATGAAAATGGGAGTTCAGTTGAAATGAAAAGCAGGGAAAGGCAGAGCTCATAGGCGCTGTGTTGTCACCTCCTGCAGCAAACTCAGCTGACTGCTCACCTTCCCCAACTTTGACTTTTCTCATTCTTTCCTCATTGAAACTATGAATGCACTAACACTTTCCAGTTTCAGCTGAGGTTGTAACTTGAGTTTATGTTCTCTACAGCTTTTTGAAACTGCGACTCTGCAAGTGATTTTTCTTAGGAGAATCGTAACAGCTTAAGTCTAACCTATGTCTTTCGAATTCACTGTTCTCTCAAATAAAACTCTCCTCATTCCCAGTGGCCTCCCAGTCAGAAAGAGGGCTCAGTCTACCCAGCACCGGCCTCTCAGTCTCTTTATGTCATATAGTAGGCGATTCAGAGATCAAAAAAATGAACACTATCAAAAAAGAAAATGAGAAGGAAAAAGTGCAGAGCTGCTATCAAGGTCACCAGTGTGTTTTTGGTGTAGAATCGCCCCAGGTTAAATTATCTTAATTTACCAATTTGCAGAGATAAAAAGTATCCCACTGTGAAAACCACAGTATCCACAATCATGGGTGGCACTGATGAGCTGCACCACATGATAGAACAAACTGCGATTGGGTCTCTGCAAGGCCATTGCATGGTGGGGAAAAAGTCCTGGGAAGAGCTGTAATATGTTTAATGGCATTGCAAGGCTGATCACAATAATTTTACACTTCTGTTTTATACATAGGTTGTCATACTAATTAGCTACGTCTGTAATATTTGTCATTTTAATAGAGCAATTTCGCATTTCCCTTTGCTTTAGTTCTGTAGCCTTCAACCTGATGCTCAGAGGATCCAACAAGTTTTTAGTCCATCAGATGCTCCGGATGATTTGAGACAAGTCACCTTGGAGTGTGAAAACCACTGATGGCACAGTGGAAACCGTGTGGGCGTGGAAACCACATATGCAGATGATAACAGCAGTGTAGATGTCAGCAATTTACTTACTGTCTTTGAATGTGTTTCATTAAAAATGAAAATACAGAACCTAACTCGTGGGCTTATTGTGAAGATTACAAGAATCTCTTTCATATGCTTGGTAAGTAGTTCCATGAATGGTGAATGTACAGTAAGGATAAAATACAAATTATTTTTTTCCCTACTTCTTAATGGCTACAAGGAATCTTGAGCAGTAAAGAATAATGAAAAAATTATGGTTGTTGAGAATAGCTTCATATTCCAGAAATTTCAATTTTTTTTCTTCCCACTCCTCTTGGTTAAAAGTGGGTTTTACAAATGCTGACATAATAGAAGCTGGTACTTCTCAAAGATAATACAGGGGACACAAACAATTTTCTGTAAGGGGGATAGACAGTCTGTCAGTGAGAAAATACTTCATCAGTGTCCTTGGTCTCAAGTCTGAGTCATGTTTAAATATCTCACAATGGTATGGCTACTTAAAAGAAACTAAGTTATGTTTAAATATCTCACAATGGAATAGCTACTTAAGAGAAACTAAATCCAAGACATACTTTGATCACCTGTAAATGCAGTGACACACATCATGGAAATGGGAGAGGTCAGAGTCCTGGCCTATAAATGCATACTGAAATCTATATTCCACTAGTGTCACGCGTTTTCATTGTTATTCTTAAAATATAGGGAAAAAATGAGAAATCAGCCCACAATGACTATTATTCCTAATGTTCTAACAAAGACAGAAAGAAAACTGGCAACAATGAGGTTCACTCCCATAAAACCCAAGCCAATTACAGATGCAAACATCTGGAAAGCTCGTCATTTATTCTTAACACTACCCTCTAGAAACTGATACCAGAATAGAATCTGAAAATTTTACTTAAGAAAATAGGAACTGAGCTAAATTCTTAGCAATAGTTGTTTATGAAAAGTCTGAAACCTGCTGGTAGCTCACCTTGGAAACCCTACCCTTCCCTGTCTCAGTACGGTGTCCACACACCCCTGTGACGTTATAATTTTCATCTTTGTTTCTGGCATCTCAGTCAGATCCACTCTTTCTTTTCTGGGGAAAATGGTTACTTGATGTCTTCTCCTGCAAACTATGAATGCTCTATCTTGTTGCTGTAGTGTAAAAGCAGTTAGAGCTTTTGAAGCAGCACAGAAGCAATGTGCAGAAAACATCATATGGAATTCTCTGAATGAGATGGGACTAAAATAAGTATGAAGGAACTGATGACTAGGCACACGGACTCTACAGGATTATGTCTTTTAGTGACACTGCCTCATGCACCTGAACTCTTAGAAAATTCTCGATCTTTTCCTGCTCTAGTTCACCCAAAATGTAAACAGATTCCCAATGGTACATTCCTTCCCTTTCCTTGATGCACATAACACTTACTTCATCACTCATGTGTCATCTTAGATATTCTTCCACCACAGCTTCCTAGCAGTCCTCTCCCACTACCGGCCACCATAAACAACACTAGTTTGTGCTTTTGCCTCTCATTGTCCCATAACAACTCTGAGGGAGACTTTTGATAATCTATTTGATGATCTATTTCTCCTGCTAGGACATAGACTGTAGAAAGAAGACTGGGTGTGCTGTGCGGCTTTGTTGGCAGCACTTCACACATAGAAGTCACTCAACAAATATTAGTGAGGTTAACTGCCTTCAGGAATTCTACTTTAAAAGCATTACAATGAATAAACCAGTTCCTGAAGAGTACAAAGCACATTGCTCACCATCTGACTAATCTCAATTGTATAGGTTATGGAAATGGATAATTTAGAATTGAATTATATAGTTTGGTTTTGATAAAATGTATCAGCCATTGCCTTTACCTCCTCTCTCTGCTGTGTAGCACTGCTCTGATGTTATCTTTTTATGATTTAGCTTCTGATCAGAGGAGGAACAACCAAGATATGAGAGCAGGGGTGTTCCGGCTTGAGCACTGACCTCGGTGGCTCTGTAGCTGTCCCGGGCCTCTGTGCTCCATCACTGTCAGCCCTGCTCTACCTGGTCCAGGAAGGAAGATGAATGAAGGCGTGGAAAGGCCCAGAAAGGAGCACTGAGACCACACAGATTGTGGTGGGGCTAAATATGGGAACTTTTGCAGCTAAGTATCGGTGCTGCACATCTCCACCTCTTCACACTCTGGTTTTATCACTTTGACTGCAATAGCCACACGGCCTCCACTGTTTCCCTACATGTCTGAGAAACCATCTACTTCTCTATTTAGCTTTTACAACCTCATTTGCAAACTCGTACTAACCAAACCATACGGTCAGTACCTTTTGAACCCGACTTCAGCTTTTCCCCAGGCAAACCAATCAAAGAGGCCACCTGCTGCAGATTGTGTTGCCTCCCAGAATGCTGTATAATCACATATGCGCAGAAATGGTGAATGGCAAAAACACCTGTTTATACTTAAACCTGTTATGCATAAGAGCCTTGACTCTTTGGTAAGAAGGCTTCAGCAGGGTTACATGTGTGTCTGCCGCCTGTGAGAACAATAGTCTGTCAAGTGGTTTTGCAGGCCCTGCAGATTCCCTACAGGCAGTGGGGAAAGGCAGAGGGATTGTAACCTGGAAAAGTTGGAGACTCATTCTCACCTGGTGACATCTGCAGCTTGGGGAGTGGGAGGGCTGGAGGATGAGCTCATTCACACCTTCTCCCCTGCCCTTTCCTGCCATCTGGATGTTTTTAAAGGTAAATAATCTGTACTTTGCTTTTAAGAAAAACTTCTAGTGATGTACACAAAAGTTAAAGCCCCTGGTTCCATGACTAGATCTCCAGAGAGAAGCATCAGAGCTTTAGCTCTGTCTTCTTTCAAAACGTGCAAGGAAAAAACTGAAGAGTCCTATGAGAATTGCAGCTGGACTTGTGTCAGCTGCTGTGGGTGCTCGCACTCAGGCTCCTGAGCACAGGCACATGGGCCCCGAGTCCCCGCTCTGCTCACTAATCCAGAGCCTAGTCACCCTGTGTGATCTCTCCCTGACCTCTTAGCTTTGTTCTCATGGGAAATTCGTACCAGGAATTTACATAAAATTTGTATTTTATAGAAGTACTTAGAAACTACAACTGGGACAAATCTTTAGCTTCTGCTATCAAATCTATTAGAAAACAAGCAAAAGAGCCTTGCCTTATGAAAAAATGCCAGCATGATGAACGCTATAGGATTTGACAAGGTTTCAGTTAGATCCACTTTTCCTCGCAAACTTTTGAAGGCAGCTTAGTCTTTCTTTACAATGAGACTAGCATCTATAGGGAAAGAAGAACACATTTTAAAAGTATTAGAGAATTCTAAATAAGAAGCTTGAACAAATGAGAGCAGGTAGAGAGACTGAACACTTTCTGTCTGCCACATCATCCATCTCCCTAGCTCATCAACTCCACATCCAGCCTCAGGGTGCTACTTAGGTCAAAGAATGGGCCTCACCTTCTTAATCTATAAAGCACAAGAAGTGAGACTACAGTAGACCAGCTAATCTTAGAGGCACAGCTCCCAGCCCGCTGCACTTTGGGACCCTGGAATGTGTCAAATGATGTATGTGCCAACCTCCTAGTTACCCTCAATGCCTGCACACAGTCCTGGACACCAGGGCGCCAGCCAGTCACCTCCGGCCATAGCATCTTTGCCTGTTCATTTCAGTGTACTATGTAGTTGTGTTAATTGTATATATGTGTCATACCGGGAAAAGATATTAGAAAATACTAGTTTACCATCTTTCATGGCTATATTACTCACTCTTCAGTGTCATAGTTAATCTAACTAAGTCCTCATTAGGAACCACTGTGGGACAGAAGAATGCTGTCAGGGAGATGGCACTGCATGACCCCTATGTGTTGATACCCCTAGAGCTGTGCCATGCGTAACACACTCAGTCACACACCAGAGCCAGAAACGAATGAACCCATTGTGAAGAAGCACATGACAATGACATAATGAGTACCAAACCTTTTTTTTTCCTTTTTCAGCAAAAAAGACCTGACTCAGTGTCTTAATATTTAAAGCCATCTCTGGAAATAGGAAAGCAGGTAAAGAAATTGATTTCCCCTTAAGAGATTTATTTTCATGGAAATATACCAGATCTCTTGCAGAAAACAGAAATGAAAATATGACCAAAGAGGAAACAAAGAAGAGATGTGAAGGCTCCTGCAGAACATGGAAAGCTTCACGCTGTGCGAGTCCCTGCCCTGTACACCGCAAGTCGTTGACACCTTGACCCTGAAGGGGAAAGGAAGAAGTACAAGGAGGATACAGAAGGAAAACTATGAGTTTAACTGTCAGCATATAACATGTGTTTTTGTGCAGCCCACAGGCAGAGGTGTCTTTTTCTTTCTGGTACTGGATATTGAACCACAAGGGTGATCCAGGACTGAGCCACATCCCGAGCTCTTATTTATTAATTTATTTTTTCATTCATTTATTTATTTTTGACACAAGATTCTCAGCAAGTTATGTTGTTTGACCTCAATTGTATGACACTCCCGCTTCAGCCTTCAGAGAATATAGGATTATTGGCCCTGTGTCATTACACCTAGTAACATTTATATTGTTAGGTGCTTTTAAAATACCAAGAGAAGAACTGTTTTATGACATGTGAAAAATTAGGAAACTTGAATACCCATACATAAACTTGGTACCCATACATAAAGTTTTATTGGAACACACCCATGCTCATTATTTATGTGTTTTCTTTGACTATTTTCACACTGCAACAGCAGATTTGAGTGGTTGTGACAGACAGTATGGCTCACACGGCCTAAAATATTGGCCATCTGGCCCTTTTTGGGAAAAAATCTGTGACTCTGGCTTAGGCAGTCTCAAACCCACTGCAGAGACACACAGCGATGTTAGTAAGAGGAGGATGGATTGTTCAAGGGACTCCAATAAGAATACCAGTTCATTTAGGATATTCATGCTGTTGATATTTTTGGAGTATGAGATGGTGACAGTGTCACCAAACAGCACTGAGCCCAGTAGAGATGTAGAGCAAGAGTAACAGGAAAAGGGGAGGACTGAATTATTCCCAAGGTAGTTTTAAAACACAAAAGAGTTTGAAACTCTCATTCTTGTTGGAAATAAATCCTCAGACTCAACTTGTTTATGTAGATAACAAAGCACCCAGACATCAAGAAATCACAATGAGGGAAAATTTCCTTTTGCACAAGGGCACAAGCACACCCCAGCAGTGAGGGAGCAGACACGCAGAACAAAAGTGCCGCCCCTTTTAGCCCCAACTCAGGAAAAACAGCTAGCCCTTAAATTAACTCGCTCAATTCAAAGGTTTACAATCTATTGCAGCTGCAAGGTAGAGGGAGGGGAAATGTGGTTTGGAACAGAAAGTCCTTGGTTCTTACCTTGGGAACTGGCTGCATCATAGGAAAAAATACGTAGTCGCCATTTCTCAGGGCTCATGATATTAATGGCAGTGAGTAGATAGCCAGGTCATTTAAATCCAAAATGGAGTCACCTTGGCCTTGTGCTTTTACAGAAAAGACAAAGTCTATTCTCATGTTCTGAGTCACTCAATTAATTGTTTGACATACTAATAGAAAATATCCAAGCTAAGTTCAAATCATAAGTTTCACAATACACACACTTATAAACAAATATATGTATATGGGGGGGTGGTAGGGTGGGTAGGGCTATGGGAAAAAATGAGAATTAAGTTGTGTCTTATACTGGTACAAATCCCCATTATGGAGTGCAATCATGATGTGTATATTTAATGTACCAATAAAGATAAAAAACAAACAAACAAACAAAAACAAATATATGTATCTATGATTTCATGTATGCACACATATAAACATATTTGTGACTGTGTATATAATTAGTAGTATATATTATATAGAACATTTATATACATGATTATATTATATTTATTATATTTGAGAAGATAATAAAGCAAATCCATTAATTCATTCAACAGCAGAGAAAGGTAAAAAGCCTTAGTTTCGGCATTAGAAAATTTAGGTTTTAAAGCCGAGATTGTACTGCGGTTTTTTATTTTGTTCTATCCAGGACTTAGTTGCTTTGTTAATTGGAAAACTTGTTTTTTTTTTCAAAATAGGATATTTTCACTGCTGTCTTTCACAATGTTACTTCTTCATTCTTTGTGTTCTATCATCTCCTAATTCATATTAGATATATTCTTTTACTTCTTATCCATCTCCTCGCCCTTTTTTAGTCATTTCCTCATACTGATCTTCCAGTTCTTCAACGTTCTCATAGCTATAGCTAATCCATCAAATAATATACCTACTGAATTCTTAATTTAAATATTATAGTTTTATTTTTACAAATTTTATTTAGCTCCTTTTGAAATAGATATTTTGCCACCAACTCATTTTAGTACAATTATATTCTTTCTTTATTTCAACACAGTCATGTATAGTCCTTTTTAAATATGGCTTATTACTGTCCTTCCTTAGAACACAAATTCTTTTCTTCTTGCTGTCTATGAATTCACAAATTTGTATACATTTTAAAAATTCAAATCTTTATTGGTACATTATATATACACATCATGGTTGCATTCAACAATGAGAATTTGTACTAGTATATGACACAACTTAATTCTCATTTTTTCCCATGCCCTTACCCTACAACCTCTACCCCCTTATATACATAAGCTTTGTTTCCTTTCTTTTTTTTAATTGAAGTCTTTATTGGTACATTACATATACACATCATGATTGCACTCAACAATGAGAACTTGTACCAGTATATGACACAACTTAATTCTCATTTTTTCCCATAGCCCTACCCACCATATTACCCCTTGTTATTTATCCTTACATTTCATTTCCCTTTGAATATTTTCTATTTCACAATATCTACCATACATTCTAGGACTCATTTACATCTTCATTTTCTCATACAAGAGAAAAGATACAATATTTGTACAGCTGTTACCTATTTATTTCACTTATGAGGATATGCTGAAGGTATATCCATTTGAGTATAAATGACTCAATCTTAACAAAGTTGTATGCTTTGTATAGTGAACTCAACTTTACTGAGCATTATCTTTCAAAGTCTTACTAAGGCCTTTGAGTATGTCAAACAAAAATCATTTCATTCTCTTTTATCAAGATCCTTCATTTATCTCTTATCTTGGATATGACTTTATATTTATTTTTGTCCCAGATCCCCACTTCATTTTAGTTGTATAAATTCTGACTTTTGACACTTTCATACTAGAGGTCTTGGTTTTCCATTTTTATTTCCTTTAAATGACTATTCTGACATAATACATCCCTGGAAAGAAATATCCCAGCAAACACTTGCTTCTCCAAACCCTTACTGATGAGTAGTTTTTAGAAACTCTAATCTTTCTGTAGGGAACACAAATTATGTCCCTCCCCTCATGTAGCTTAAGGTCAAGTCACCTGTCTATAGATGAGGCATGTATTAATACCTGGTTTCTTACAAATCTATTTTTCTCTTTTCTGATAGTTCTTTGATAAGATGGTACAGTTACCTGTAGAAAACAGGATTCTGAGACAGAATTCCAAAGAGGCAAACAAGATCCTTTCTTCTTAAAGCCTGTCTCAACATGTCTACACTGATTCAAAAGCCGAGTGTACTTCTAGAACTTACTTCCTTTCCATTTGTTTTTTAGTTACAAAGGTATTTGATGCTACTCAATTTATCCTGTGGTCTCCAACTGCACTAAGAGCAAACTCTCTTTATTCCAATCTCCATTTCTTCCTATTTATTTCTATCCTCTATCTCACCCAGTGAGAGAGTGATGAAAACAGAGAGAAAGCAGAGGTGCCAGTTACATGTTACACCTCAAATACATGTATGCAGTTTCTGAAAAGGAAGCCTCTCTGTCCGCATTTGAGGCCTCCATGACGCAGGCCCTGTCTTTTCTTCCTTTCAGACACTGTCTCCCGATACCACTACATTCCCTTCCAGTGACAACACCATAAATGGTGCTGAAATTCTCCCACAGCGCCTAGATCCCACTTCTTTGATCTCAATCAAGCTCAGTTCTATCTGTTCTGGTGGGGAAATGCCTTCAGATACGATACACAAAATCTGGCTGCCCATTGACTCTAGCTCTTTCAGTTTATTCTTACACACACACAGAGCACATTTTCCTTCTTGAGGAGCACTAAGAAACTATATCAATAATCATACCTCAAATTTCTAAAGTACCAATTCTCAAAAAATAAGATTTTTTTCATATAAGTTTGTGTATTCTTCTATGGTAAGATATCTCTGTAAGCAGACTTACCTAAAATATAATGTACTTGGCTGGAAATATTCAAAGGTAGCCTTGCTCCCACAGGTTGGATAAATTTCCTCTGTCATGTTCTTTGGTAACTGGCCTCAAACAAACCAATAAGCAACAGCCTTTGACTCCAGCATGTAGGTCAAGCATGTTACATAGACCAACAGAGTCCCTTTTGACATGACAAAAGGACACATTAGCAGTTACAATGGGATAACAGAGATGAGCCAGGAATACAGTGGAGAAGCTAACCTACACTCAGGTCCTTCTGGACACAGTAATTCTAACTGGTTATGTTGACCTCATAGGTTGTAGAAAGGCGCATTCACAACATAGCACAGACACACACAAGAGTTCCGACAAGATCATAGTGGGGAAGTAAACTGCTTATGTCCTGGAGCAAGTTTTGTTTGATGAGACCAAAGAGATGGAGGAAGCATATGAAAACGAGGCAGAAGTGAACAGGACAGACAGAAACAAAGAACACAGGAGCCACAGGGGTGGGAGAAAGAGACTCCGGGTGCAGCAGCATGTAGGACCTCCTGTGTCAAGTTGCTCTGGCAGAATTGGTTCTGTGCCAATTTGTCACCTGCTGAGTCTGAAAGATCTTATGGGAAAGATCTTCACAAGACATTTTCCTGTTATCATGTTTTCACTACTGTACAGTATTCTCTTTAGTTGAATTCATGGGGAAAAAAAAAACTCCTACGAGTTTTAATCTGTGCACCAACCACTTACATCTCTCCTGAACAATTCTGATTATATGTATGGGCCCAGAATCGTGTGACCACATGTTTCATTATGCAAACAAGAAAGCTCATATCTGTATGTTATCTACACTTTTGACATTGGCACCTCCTGCTTAATGTTATTCTATCCTTTATTTTGCTGCAAGCTGATTATCTCACCTGTTTTCATCTTGCCACTAAAGTTACAAGTACTGCAATGGGATGGAAGTCTCATCTACTTCTTTGCTGATACTCTTATCTTATTCTTTCTAAGTGTTGTCCTGATTTGGTGTCTACAGGACTATAGTCAGTCCCTGACTTATGAATGAGTTCCATTCCTGGAGAACATTTATAAGTCGGATTCATTTGTAAGTCCAACAAAGTAAGTCATACACACCTTTGGCACAAATATGCAAAGTAAAACAAAATAACCAAACACACACACATACTATAAATCAACCATTTTCCCTTCTACAGCTACCTTGAGATGGTGGTCCAGTACAGTATAATTTAAATAAACTATTTTTTCCCTTACAGATGTCTATATCAGTTCACAGCAGTCCAAACCCTCAATTATTGTCACTTTTATTCCCTGGTTGTGTTAGTTACTTTTCTCTCATTACTGAGACAAGGGGCTCAATCCCCCAATTTCCCCCCTTGGGAAAAGTTTATTTAGCTCACAGTTTGTTTTGATTTCAGTCCATAATCAGCTGCCATCACACAGAACAGTTAATGGCAGGCAGAAGGCAGCAAAGCAGCAAGCAAGGGGAGCTTAACCACATCTTTCTAAACCTTTATCTTATCCAGGTCACTCAGGGAAGGCAGCCCCAGTGCCCTCGAGCCTTGCACTGTGCCATGAGTCAATTCCAGCACTGCACAGTCTAGATGCAGCCATCTCTGGAAAAGCCCCACCTACAACCACACAGGGATATCTAAACACAAGCCATATCCCTGGTTATTACTTTGCACTTCCTGGAAGTCCCCTCCACATTGCCACTGATTTCCTTCTTGCGTCCAGACTTCTTGGGCTCTTCTGAGTACTGTACACTGTACACTAGCACACTGGATAGTGACACACAACAGCACAACTGTGGCAGTGTCTGGTAGCTACATGAACTGCTTCTGCGATTTGTTCACAGCTACAGATGTTCACAGTGCAAGGTCATTCATATCTGTGAAAGTTTGCAACTCAGATGTTTGCAAGTTGGGACTTACTGTACACACTCTCTTAAAGCAGCCTCATTCTGAAAGATGCCTGCATAAGCATAAATTTGAACAAGACTTTTCTCTTTGTGAATAAAAACATGGCAGGAAAAAAAATCAGGTATACATGTCAGCAGGCTTAACTCAGATAATTCTCCTTATCAAATATTCTTCATTAAAAAATTTCACTTGACTAATTTTACTTTCAAATGCCATGAACACTGTCACAAATTGTTTAGAGTTTCGTGAAGTATGAATCTGTTACCGGGAATGTGCTATAATGATTTGGACAACGTCCTGACATTTTATTCCCTTGGTATAGGATTTCTGACAAGCCATGCTTAATGGGAAAAAGTTTATAATAAACTGAACACTGCAATAATTGACTATAGTGTAAATAGAATTTCCCAATGCACTCTATTTCCACCACCTTTATTTTTCTTTTTCTGAAAATTGTTTATTGGCCATTAGATCCAAATGTGGACCATGGCCTTTATTTCCTTGCAGGAAGATATTTCAAGATGTGCTATATAAATTCCCCTCTGTCCTTCTGCTTTCTCTCTGCAGCAGCTCAGTCACCTCGGTGATAAATAAGCTCATGCTGGTGTTAGAGTTTAACTAGCAATGAATTTCACTTTATTGCAGTATTTATGAAAGCTTTTTAAAACGTGGTTAAATGAAAGTCTTCTTGCGGGCTGCAATCAATATTTCTTAACATGATGTGGAGAATCCAAGTCTGCAGAGTTTCTTTTTGCTCATCAACAAAGCTTTCTTGACAAAGGATTCCATTTTGCTTTTGAGAGTCAGGAAGATCACTTCCTGTTGGAAATCTTCTCTATAGTTCCTTATCATTATTAAAGTTGTGATGTTCAGTGTTTTGTTTCTCTCCCCCACCTTCCTCCCCTTCCCTTTGGCTGAAAGAGAACATGTACTCAGGGAATTGAGGCCAAGAAACCTGAGTCACAATAATTACCATTTTCAGGCTTCAGCACTGTGTTTTCTCTTAAGCATGTAGAGCAATTAGCAATGTTTTATAACAGCTGTGAGAGTTGTTGCTTGACCTCCTCTGATTGCAGTTCTGACATTTTTTAGAACAAATTGGTAAACAGCGTTAGCTTCAGAGGGCCTTTCAGAATGTGTAGGAGAAGAGTAGGCCTGTGGGGAGAAGAGTCTTCAACAGAATTGGGCTCAGAGGTGGCCCAGGTCGAAGAACAAATGATCCAAGAAAAATGTTGTCTTGTTAGCATGCGAGGACAGCTGCTTTCCTTGGGTTGGGACACAAAGGCAAAGCCCATGTCAGCATTTGACAAGAGTAAAAAGGTACAGTCCCAGTGGGTCCAAAGTGAGGGTAAAGATAGTCTTCTTATTCCTAGAAATAAGTTGACAGAGTAGCTCCTAGGAAAAAGAATTATAGCTTAGCATTTTAATTCTTAATTGTCTAAAATTTTAATCTTTGCAAGTTTACACCACCAAAGTAGACTTCTGGCTCCAAAATGGACCTGCTCTGAGATCCAGTAAAGGAAGAGAAGTTCTTAGACACAGTATATGACACTGTAAGAGGGACAACCACAGGTTGTGAAGACAGTCAGAGCTGGGGTTGAACCCTGTTTAACCTCTAGAGCTTTAAATTTCTTGCCTGTAAATAGTTAATCATTTTTTCTTCCAAAACCAGCCAGAGAATATGAAGTTAAAAAAAAAAAAAAGAACTGGTGAATGATACAAAGGATTAGTAAAGAATCCAGGGGCTAAATTTAGCCTACAGGCTACTCTTCTAAAGTCTGACTGAACACAGCTAGACCCATTAGTTATAGTTACATGCTTTCATCCACCCTTCCCAATGTCCAAAGATGGAAGAATGGGCCAAATGTAGCTTGCTTCATACAAGATAACAGATGATACATACATACATACATACATGATGGGTGGATAGACAGATACATACATACATACATGGATGAATACATACACACATACATACATGGATGGATGGATAGACACATGCATACATACATGCATACATACAAACATGGATGGGTGGATAGACAGATACATACATACATGCATACATACATGCATACATACAAACATGGATGGGTGGATAGACAGATACATACATACATACATACATACATAGATGGATGGATATGAACATACATACAAACATGGATGGATGGATGGATGGATAGATACATACATACATACATGCATACATGCATACATACATACATAGATGGATGGATACATACATACATACAAACATGGATGGATGGATAGATAGACAGATAGATCAGAAAGTCCAAGATTTCTCTTTGCCTTGTAGGTGAGGACAGTCAAATGCCCAATCCTCTGCTAACACTCATACAGAAAAGATGACTGCCAATACTTGATTAATCCCAGTCATTCATATCCTGACAAAGGGCATTCCCCTGACCTGAGAAGGTAGAGAAAAAGTTAATGAGTGCTGCATAGGCAAGTATTAATAATTAATAGTATCTTAAGAAAAGGTTTGAATGGAATTTCCTATTAAGACTGGATGAAATCTCAAAATCTTTAGGAAAACATCATTCTACAAATATAACAATTTGAAAAATTTCAAAATTCATATCATTTTATATCATGATCCAGTGAAATGCATTAGAGTGGTGTCTCTGGTCATTAGAAAGATGCACATGAAAACAACACTGAGATTTCATTCCACACCAGAAAGAATGGCTGCTATCAAGAAGTCAACCCATAACAAATGTCAGCAGGGATGTGGGAAGAAAGGAGTCTTTCTGCACTGCCGGTGGGAATGTAGACTGGTGCAACCACTATGGTGAGAACTCTCAGAAAACTAGGATTCGAGGTCCCATTTAACTCTGCAATTTCCCTGGTGGGTATGTTTCTGAAATGACTAAAAGCATCATACCACAGCAACATATGTGCACCCGAGTTTGTAATAGCAGAATCTTAGAAAGAGCCCCAAAGCCCATCAACTGGTGGCTGGGGAAGGAAGATATGGTTTTATTAATACAATGGTGTAGTACTCGGCCACAAAAAAAGGATGTTTTGAGACATTCGTAACTAAATAGGTACAGCTTGAGTCCATATTCATAAGTGAAATAAATAGGACACACAAATGTAAATACCAAATCATTTCTCTAGTGTGACAAACTGAAAGTATAAATGAGGACAAAAATAGAGAATGGGAAAAAATGTTCAAAGGGGAAAGGGAAGTAGGGAGGAGGGTAGGGCAAAGGAAAGAAAAAATTGAAAGGAAAAACCAAGCTTATGTTTATTGGGGGAGGAGATCAATGGAGGAGACAGGAATGGAAAAAAAATAAGAATCAATATATGTCATATACAGGTACAAGTTCTCAAAGATGAATTTGATCATAAATTTCTCCTATAATGTACCAATAAATTTAATAATTTTTTAAAAAAGAAAAAATGAGGAAACATCAAAATAAAACAAAAAATAAAATGAATAGGGAACACATCCATTTGCCTTCAGGAGCACCTAGGGGAATCTCTTTGAACAGCAGCTTTATATCTGAACCCCAATTTCTTCCACTGATCTTCTCTGGGTACATTCCTCACATTGAGAATACACAGTAATCTAAAGTGTCTCACCAAACCTCACCTGTGTCGGACAGTCTCCGAGCTGGAATGAGCACTTGCAGGTGGGATGCTGATGTAAACACAGTTCTGTCCTAGTTCTACAAACCCTCCTTCTGGTTAGTTTAAAATTCCTTTTTCTGCAGTGTGGTTTGGGATTAAGGGGAAAGTGAGGCCAGTGACTAAGGTTAGAGTCCCTTGCCTCTAAAGCTGCATTCTAAGTTTAACTAATTTCCATTTCCTTGTCCTAGATTTGGCTGTTTCCTCTGGCTCACTGGCCACCCAGCCTCCACTTGTTTTACCCTTCACAGTGTTTCTGGTGGAAATAACACAGGGGTTGTAATTAAATAAATCTAGGCTCAAATCTGACTTTTCTATAGCCTGGCTACATTTTTTCTGTGAGTTACAAGCTACCCATGTATAAAAGGCAGACAATACTTATCTCAAAATAAAGCTTTGAGAATGATCTGTTAAATACATACATTGCCTTATCAACTTGGGACTATAATAGGTGTTTGTTGTTTTCCCTTTATTTGGTCTATAGCTATGAAGAATAACAACAAACATTTACTGAGTGCTTACTGGGTGGTTTTCCAGGCAGTGTAGGAAGTACTTTATCTAATTATCTCATTTCATTCTCCTAAGAATTCTAAAGGCACGTGCTACTAACTAGCTCCAGAAACCAAGGTAACCAAGTGATTTCACCTGCTAAGGATTTGGAAACAGATCTTCTGGCCTCTACGGCTGTACTCTCATTTACCTGAGCCTCTGCGGCCAAAACCACCAGCTGTCTCACCGAGCTCAGGACCATCCTCGCCCTCTGTGGTACTTGGTCTCTAGCGGAACTCACAGCTGAACATATTTCCCCAACACTCTTACAAGTCGAGGTTGGGTGGCTGAGTTTTCTCCAGTGGAACATGAGCACAAGTCACACAGGTGGCTTTCTCTTCTCTTCTTCACTTTTCACTCTGTGATCGCAGACAATGCCCTGGTCCTAAGAGACGGCAGGACTGCAAAACAGAAGGAACCCAGGTCTTTGAATGGCCGAATGGAAGAAAAGTCTGTGCCTACCCAGATGTCCACTGTAGACTGTTACATAGCCAAGAAATTAGCTTCTTCTTGATGCCACTTTCTTTTGGGACCTTCTTGTTATAGCAGGGAGTATTAAATCCTCCCTAGCTAAGAGAGGCCTGGAGACTTTGCTCTACTGTGTGCCTGTTATAGTTTTCATTATTGCTGTGGTGGGCATGGTATCTTCCTGCACCTAATAAACCTGTTTTCTTTGATATGTTTTCAAATAAGAAAACCTTTTTCTGTTCTTGTCTTCCGTCTTTACCACAGTCCCTTTAAGGATCTCCCAGCACACTGTCTTTGCCTTTCTTTAGTGTTTCCTGCTGTCACTCTCTCGTTTTCTTAGTGGTACTTTCATCTATCCCAGAGCATTATCTCTTCCTTGATAAAATCAGCTTGATCTCACTACAATACAACACTCAAATATTCACAGTATACATCTACTGATGACAATGACGCCCTTTATCTTGTTCCTGAACACTTGGAGAGTATTGAAATGCACTTACAATGGAAATGTTCAAAACAAGAAAATATGAAAGAAAAAACTAAACAGGAGGTAAAAAAACAAAGGTACTGTAATGTTGTCTCCCCACAGGTCGCTTCAGAGTTAGGAAGGAATGCAGATCGCCGTGCGTGTGCTCAGGGCTTTCCCTGCATGAGAGGAGGAGCTACTAAAAAGGATATATAGAGTGCTGAGAGGCTCAGATAGTAGAAAATAGTGTGGAAACCTCATCTTTGGTTCCACTGACGTCAAGATAAATTCTTAGTATGGGTGCAGAGTCCTTTCAACACTAAAGAAGAAAAATGCATGCTTTAAAATCCCCGTGTGTTTACAGAAACCACAGTACATCATCACAGGCTTAGCCTGTGTCCCCTTGGGGATGGTGAAGGATAAGGGGGCACAGCTCATGGAAGGGTCATCTTTAGGGGAAGGCTCTGCACTCCCAGGATCCACTGAGCGCCCAATCAGAGGAGCACACTGGGTAGCCTCCCTGGTACTTCCAGTGTGAGAGGAAATAAATATTGAGACAGTGTCCTCCATTCTTTCAAATGCAGTACCTCAAGCACAATTTAATTTTCTGTTAAACAATGTTGAGTGTCCTGAGTTTCATACAGTGAAGCTCATGGGGTTGCTGAGATACCTACCATGCTCACCTTTGGGTTACTGCTCTAAACCCCTAAGTGATTTTTTGAGTTATAGTGACTGCCGAGGTCCGTTTTTCTGCCAAACCCACTGTTCAGATGTTGCTGGAGATTAAACACAGGATCTCACACGTGCTAGGTGAGATCTCTACCACTGAGCTGCATGCCTAGCCCCTCTATCGATTTCCAATATGGTTAATTCCATTAAGTCCACTTATGATGTTGACATGTAGCTCTTCTAAAATTATTTCCAAAACTGGCGTGTTTGGAGTAAAGGTCCTAAAGT
>PVIR01010576.1:0-49460 GCA_004026965.1 Petromus typicus | reverse complement strand
ACCCCCCCATATACATAAAATTTGTTTCCTTACTTTTTTGTTACAATCTCAACATTTTCCCCTTTCACCCTATTTTACATTGAGCATTTTCTATTGCACAATATATAACATACAATGCTAGGACTCATTTACATCTTTATTTTCTCATACCAGAGAAAAGATGCAATATGTACCTATCTGTGCCCTATTTATTTCACTTATGAGGATATCCTCAAGGTATGTCCATTTAAGTAGAAATGATTCAAACTTATCATTTTTTATGGCAGAGTAATACTCCATTCTGTAGAAGAACCAAAGCTTTTTTATCCAGTCTCCAGTTGACGGACACTTGGGTTGTTTCCAAGATGTAGCAATCACAAATTGGGCTGCTATAAACATGGGTGCACATATGTCACTGTGATATGAGTCTTTTAATTCTTGTGTGTATATACCTAGCAGAGCAACGGCCGGGTCAAATGGGACCGTCAATCCTAGCTTTTTGAGGATTCTCCAAACTGATCTCCACAGGGGTTGTACGAGTTTACAGTCCCACCAACAGTGGAGAAGGGTTTCTTCTTCTCCGCAGCATACCCATAATTTTTAAACTGAATCATGCTTATTATAGAAGAAAGTATGATTATATTCCTCACATATCATACCCCATTGTTCATCAGTTTAGCCTATACTTATCCTTATCAACATTTAAAAACAGATTCATTCCCTACAACAATCAGAATAAAGCTATTTTGTCAAATGACCACTGAGGAGTCTGAATATCACATAAACTTATCATTTCATATTTCCCTGACCATCAGAAAATGGTCAATCAAATCATAGAGAAACTCAGAATGTTTTTTCAATTAGTAAAAGAATGAAGTCTCTTTCTGTGCCATTAGGCATGAACATATCCCCTATATCTACCAATCTCTGCTGGCAGTTACTTTGTGAAGAAAATCAGAATCAAGAAGTTTATAAAAAAAAAAATTAGCAGAGCCCAAATCAAATTATATCTCTAATGTTTAAAGCAGATGAAATTGGAGTTGGCTTTGGTTTTATTTGTTTTTCTCAGACCCAAAAGCAACTTATTTCAAAAGCTGGTATTGAGAGTACAAATCCTACTCATTCATGGATATACTGATTATTAAATATACCAAGGGAACCCAGGCATGGTTTTGCATAACTCTAATTCCAGAATTCAGGATGCTGAGGCAGGAGGATTGCTGTGAGTTCAAGGCCAGTCTGCTAGTTTACATAATGAGTTCAAGACCAGCCTGACCACAGAGCAAGGCCTTGTCACCAAAAACAAAAAACACCCATACACATTGACAGAGTTGGCATATTATTTTGCCAATTATATTTTAAAAGTTAAGAATAGTATGAGTTTAAAAGACACATAATATAAAAGACTGCTCAGTACACTATTCTGATGCCCAAGAATGTATTCATTTGTTCAGTAAGTACTAAGGACCTATTATGTGCCAAGTGCTGGAAATACAATAAGAAGCCAGGCAGAGAGTTTATTCTAAAAGAACACAGAGACCTTATTTTACAGATAGATACATGGACAAAAACACAAGAACCAAAATGTTAACTCTCAACAAGAACTGAAAGCCTGAGGGCCTGGTCTTATTTAAAAAAAAAAAAATAGTTAAAGGTTATCTAATTTTCAACTTAAAACTTGTTATCATTTTACTACATTTTCTTTACGATTTCTTTCAGTACTGGGGATCAAACTCAGGACCTTGCACTTGGAAGTCAAGTGTAGTGCCACTGACCTAAATCCCCAGCACTTTCCTTATGATACCTAAAAGTTAAATAAAATACCTGTGCTGGATGGATCCAAAATTAACTGCAGAGATGGCTTATATGTTTGGCTAGCTAGAACATCTCCAGTGGAATGGTCCGATCTCTCAGTGGAACTCTGACAATCAACAACAGGACTGCTTTGCCCTTTCTCAGAATCTCTCAGAATCTCTTCCATGGCTTTTTCCAATTGTTCATCTCCATTAGAAACTATCTATAGACAAAGAAAAATAATTCTGCTTCAGTCCTACTATAATAATAAATAATTTATGAAAAACGTTTCATTCCTAAGAGTTAAAATAATTTATATATTTAAATATATAGTTATTGAGTACTAGAACTCATGTAGTTGACCTAATGTTACATAGATATAATAATTAAAAACCAACTAAAGGATAGAATTATGCGTATAACAAAAAGATTTTTCATAAAACACTTTAGGTAGTTTTCAACTACATTCAAAATAAGATCTTATTTACAGAGGGTTTTTTTTTTTTTTAAGAAAAAAAAATCAGATAATCCTACATTTAGGTATTTTAAAGGAAAAAAAATCAGTTTGAGTAGGGTCTACCGTGAATATCATTTCAAAGATTATATTTTTGTCATCACAGTATAAAAATATTCCCAATTTCTTTTACATTGTTTTCTAGCTCCCTAGAGAGTTACTGTTCATTTCTATAAATTTAAATTGACTTAGCCAAGCCTGGTGGTGCACACTTGCAATCCCAACAATTAGGAGGCTGAGGCACAAAGATTGCCATGAGTGTAAAGCCAGTATAAACTACACAATTGGACTCTGTCTCAAAAAAAATCTAACTGAACTTTTCTTACCAGCAGGTGCAGCACAAAGGCTCAGTAAATAAATGGCTTAAACATCATGATGCTAAAAAATTCAGATTTCTAAAATAAAGCTTCTGATCACTTGAATAAAATAACACTGTATTCTGAATATAAAATAGGTAATTGATATTCTCATTTTCACAACACATTTTATTACACTGATGCTTTAATATCAGATAACAGAACTGACATGTTAATATTGAATATTTAATATTAAGTCAAAATCATATATAAAACATAGCATTTTCAACTAATTTTTCTACTCCTGTTTCTAAAGGACAATGATCATGCACATACACTAGACTCTTCTTGCTTCTTTTTCTCTGAATTAGGAAAGACAATTCAAAAATGAAAAAAGAAAAAGGACCCTATCTAAATGAAAACTCTCCTGCTAAAAATATAAGATACAAACTTTAAAAATATGTAGATAAGTCAACTGTAAAATCATCTAACAGAATGTTACCAGAGGACTTAAAAACATAAAAACCAGGGCCGAGGATTTAGCTCAGTGGTTCTAGCGCCTGTCTTGAAAGACCAAGGGCCAGGATTCAATCCCTGGTAAGCACATATAACACTACTGGGTGTGGAGACTCTCGCCCAGCAGCAATTAGCACCACATACCACAGTACTGGGCGTGGTGGCTCACGCCTGTAATCCCAGCACTCAGGAGGCAGAGGCAGGAGGATTGCTGTGATGTGAGTTTGAGGCTGAGCTCAGGGCCAGCCTGAACTAGAGTGAGACCCTGTCTCAAAAAAAACAAAAAACAACAACCAAAAAAACCAAAATGGGAAAAAAGTATCTGAAGTGAAAGAAAACATAACTTTTATGTGATTGACTTTTAAGTTTCAGAAGAGAGAAAAAACAAGATAAATTTTTGTAAAATTTAATAATCAAGCATAATCAGGCAATTCTCCTTTCTATTTTTCCTTCTATTTCTACATTCTAAATTCCATATTAAAAGACAATCAAAAGCAAGAAACTTCAAAAATATTCAAATCAAACATTCAGCCTCTGGATATATCAAACATTGATTTTATTTTCAAGATGAATACTTGACAAAACCCTTACATCTTTACATGTCTCCTGGGATAGCTTTCAAGTAGTTTCAAAGAGAAAGTAATTTAACATAGCATCATATCAGAAAAGAAACAGATACCTTCAGTTGAGGTTTCTCATCATCTTTTGGAGAAGTATCATCTGCATGCTGAGGAACCAAAACAAATTCTTCACTGTTCATTGCAGCCACAGCATCAGATGACCCAATAACCTTCTGCAATGAAGCTGCAACCTCCATTTCAGTTCTGCAAACTTCTCTCTCTCACATCCACCTGCCAAAACTAGAAGGATTAAAAAATAACCAAAAAAAAAAGATTAAAAACAAACTAATTAAAAATATGAACTAATGAAGCTTTAAAAACAGTTCATATGAAGAAGAATACTACTTACTAAATAAGAATCACAAAATTAGAAAGGCTACCTCCTTGGACTGGGCCACATGATGGAAATGTACTCCTTTCACTCTGAGTTTCCAGGGTGAAAGAACCATGTTATTCCCAGAAAAACACACAACCCAACCCAAACAGATTTACCTCTACCTAGCGCTTTTATTTTTCTTTAAAATGTTGTTTTTGCTATTTTGAATAAGGAAATAATTAAGCATGAGAACAGAAACACCTAAAACTTCACACACATGCACAGGCACACACACTCAGGTGGGTACAAGGGTATATTCCTGGTATCCTCACATAAGTTAGAGGCTGATGCAAGAGCACCAATGGGCAAAACAGGAAGACTCAGTTTCAAGGAAAGTTGTTTTTTTTTTTTTTTTTCAAAAAACCAACTACTTTATTAAATTCAAAAGGTTTCAAAAATCTCATCTCCTTAAAACCAAGTATTACATCTTTAAAGATTTTCTTCTGGGTCACTGAAGTTAACTGACTAATTCACACCATAGTGTGTATCTTTTCTTTTCCAGACATTTTAACGTGTATCAGCAATATTTCAAGGGGGTGCAATTTTTCACCACAGAAAAATGTTTCAGTAATTGTTTGTTATTTTTTCTTATTGCTGAGTCAAAATACTTCACACTCAACATTAAGAGAGTAAAGGTTTATTTGGCTGACAATTTTGTAGAGAGTTCAATTCACTGTCAACTGGCTCCAAGGCACGGAGGCATGGCAGAGGGGTATCACTGAGAATGGACATTCCATGACAAATCAGAGCAGGCAAAAGGCAGACAGCAGCATGGCACCAGGCAAGCAGCAACCACCACAGTCCTCTTTCTGTCCCTTATATTCTATCTAGGTTATACACCCTTGGAGTAAGTACCACTCACATCCAGGGCCTTTCCATTATCCACACTCAGAACTATCCCAAACCTATCAGTGGACTATTTAGTAACCACACACCTTTAATTCCATTATCACTCACTCTAGATCCAACTATCACTGCATGAGGCTTTTGGGGAAGACATCTAGATACAAGCCTCAGCAGTAATCAAATATGATTCTGTTTTCCACTCTACCTCACAGAAATTCAACACTCTTACCCTTTCCAGAGGTCCATATATTCATAAAAATAATTTTAACTGAAGATATACCCTATAAAATAAATCCTGCACACAGCCCTAAGGTTACACAAGTGAGTAAGGCAGATGAATAACTTGCTGAACAGGAGCTTCCATAGTGGTGAGGGAAGAAACAACCAAGACATAAAAGGTAATTTCAAAGGTTGTGAAGAATACAAAACAGGTTAATATGAAAAGGAAATTGTGAAGAGTACAGCGATAACTTTAAAACGATAGGAAAAAACTCAGAGATGGAAATATATGCACTGTAACCTGATTTTAAAAATAGAAAAATAACTATATTCTAAACAATCTATACAGAGAGCAAATGGGTACTGTGACAGAAGGGCAGAACAAACAGGCTGACTAAACACAGGACCCCCTAAGCCACAGTAAATCCACGCAGAAAATCCCCAAGGATAGAGGAGGTCTACATAGGTTACTCTTCACTGCCATATAAATAAGACTGCAATACTGTATTTTGCCACTAGGTGACACTAACAACATTGCTCTTAGCCAAAAAAATTTATTTCCAACTTCAATTTAGAATTTTAAAACTTTTCAACTGTATCAAAAATCAAAATTCCCAAGAAGACTCTCATCATTTATTTGTTACACATAGCTGTATCTTTTCTTTTTAAAAGGCTTTAATTCAAGCTCACTGATCTGTCTTCTCTGGTTTTTCCCACTTTGTATGTTGTCCGTTTCTAGAAATGTACTGTTAGTCAGCTATGTTTACTCTCCTAGGCTACACCAGGAATCCTTGATTTCCACTGTACCACAAAATCCAGCTGTCTTTCTGTAGCAAATCCTTCCCCAAGTCCTTGGGTCACGGCTCCTGAACTAACTAATGTCTTTCATTGTCATGAATTAAAATGGGAAGCGTGTGTATGTACTAATAGTCTGCCAATTCAAATGTCTCTTCTCATTTGCTAATTTAAAATTCAATTCTCTACTTGCTACCTCCAAATAAAAGTCTAAGTATCTAAAGTAAAATTGGACCAGAATAGTTATATCTAATGTCTCCTTCAATCTTCACATTCATATTTCCTATTCAGAAATAACAATTTTTCACTAAGGTACTTAAATTAAAAAAAAAAAAAAAGCCTGAGTATTGCCATTTATTCACCTTCACTTTTTCACCCTTGACATCAGCAAGTCAGGGGCAGCACCACTTTCAAGCTAAACCCCAGGGCTATCCATTTTCCATTATGTCCATTATTACAGGCTAATGCAATAATGTTTTTATCTACTACAAATGCCTCAATCACTCGCTCAATCTACTCTTCACAGAGCTGCTAAAAAGAAAAAAAATTTTGGAGAAATAAACTGAAGTCTTTTCAGTATAATTCAAATAAAATACAAACTATTTATCACCTCACTATGCTCAATATACAGTTACTCCTGCCACTTTCATATTATAATTCACTAACATGGGAAATTCTTTCCCATGTTAGGATCTTAGGTATAGTCTCTTAACCTTTATATCACTGACTCTTTCAGTTATCAGTTTTCATTTATGAAATCAACATACTTAAGTCCCTACTATACACCAGAAATTCTACTAGTGAGTCATCACTCTAGTTTGTCTTCCTAACATTCTAAAGGAAAAGACAGAAAATCAGAAGATAATAAATCAGGATCATGCACTGCGATCCAAAGAGGAAGAGAAAGCAATAGGTAATACAGACCTACTTGATATTCAGGTTTAATAAGAAAGAGTCAGTTTTGAAAAGAATTAACAGGAAAGAACTTGAGGCAAAAGAAATTGCAAAAGTCCAGGTATAAGACTTCCTAAGAACAGTATGGTCGCTGTGATTACTAGATCATATAAAATGAGATATGGAACGAAAGATAGAAAAAAACAAATGTCCAACTCTCTAACCCCTTAACAAAATTAACAGCAGTTGATAAGTTAGGTCCTCTATTGTTTGCTGTAGTTACAGGTGCTAGAGGTTTCGGGTCTTCTAATGGCTTTGTTTTAATGTCTTTGGGTTTCTCTAAGTATCCCTCTGAAGATTTTGTCTCTTGCAGGTCTTAAATCTGTATCATTTTAGAGCTTACTTGATAGTAAATGTTGTGCGTGCATGTTTGTGTATCAAGAATGTGATATTCTGTAATTTGTTATTAAATTTCAGTCTTTCAGTGGACCTTGTCTTGGAGTCATGACCATTTCACTTATTTCTTTTGAGTTACAGAGTTCTTCTCCCAACCCGCTTTCCTGAACTGGTTGATGTATCCCCAATGTATTTTCTTGAAGCTTTGATCTCTTTTGCCTCATCTATCTCCTTTTTGCTAAAGCTGGAGAGGTTTGTTATGGGAGGAAGTACTTTCTACCAGCTGGGGTGAGGCTCTGGCAAAAATGTTCTCCTAAAGAATAGATCTTTGTTATAGAGAAAGTTCTTGTGACAGCCCTTTTCCTCTCCATCTACCATATTGTCACAGTGAAAACATGGTATTTCCCAGAGGTGAAATTATTCAATTATATTTTGTTTTGTTTTTTAGTTTTTTGAGACAAGGTCTTGCTTTGTAGTTCAGGCTGGCCCTGAACTCACGATGTAGCCCAGGCTAGCCTCAAACTCTCTGCAATCCTGTTTCTGCTTCCCAAGTGCTGGGATTAAAGATATGAGCCACCATGCCAGGCAGAGAATTATTCTTTGAATCTTACAATATTAAATTTTATAGTCAATAAACATCGAATATTTCTATTTAGGTCTTTTTTCTTCAGTGTTTTATAAATTCCTACTTACTGATACCATACCTATTTTGTTAGATTTATGCCTGTTTAATTTTTCCTCTGCTATTATAAATTAGGTTTCCCCCTTTCTTAAACAGAAACACAGCATCTGAGATCTGTTTATATGAAGCAAAAGCTACCAGAGCCTTAATGAGCTGGTAGACGCTAAATGCTAAGTGTGGAACAGCCTAAAAACAGGAATAGAGGACTGGGGGGTTGCCACATTTTGAATAATTTCACCTTGGGGAAATCAGGTGGATGTGCTTGTCTTTCCTCTATTTAACTAACCCCTTCCTCACTGCTCTGAATCCAAAGAAGCGCAATAAATATTTTGATTGAACTGAGTCACTTAAAGACACATTTGTGCCCCACATTTAAAGCAATTCTACCAATTCTGCCAGTTGACATAACTTAATTTTTACTTCAGTGCCATGGTAATTTTTGTTAAATGAGCAATGATGACATTTAAATGGGCACCTCACTTGGGTGCCTAAAACTGTAATTTTTATACACATACTAGAAGCAGTATTACAACATTCAACAATATCTAACTGGCAGCTCTTTTCTTCCTAAAATAACAAAACACATTTAAAATTTAAAACTGTAATGCACATGATCTAATTTCCTTCTAGGCTAAATGTAGTTCGCTTGCTTCTTGCTTTTAGATTATGTTTTGCATTCATTCATTTCCAAATGGCTTTTGAACTAAAACAGCAGCCTAGAAGTGTGTCAAAACTGGATAGATCAGAAGAACTATTAGGCACAGGAATTAGAATGAGTATCGAATACCCATTACAAAAGCGAAAATGTCTTTATTTACAACAAGGAAATGAACATAATGTAGAACATTTGCCAGCCAAAAGTCTTCTGTGTTTTGCAGAACTGAGCCAGTCCAGGAAAAAATTACTATGACTTCGTTTATGAAACAGTCTATCTACTGTTCTAGTTCCAAGCAAAATCCACATCTGTATGAAAGTATGTCTCTGACCCTAAAAAGGGAACAAAAGATCTTTATTAATTCATATCATTTTAATGAATACCTATTTTCATTTGTCCAGCAATAATCCCCAAAACTTTTTTTTTTTCCTTTTGCTTTTTCTGGGAATAAATCAAATCATGTGATTTCTAAGGAAACCTCAAATCCATGATCAAACAACTGTACACAAAGGCAGACACTGAATCTAAGATAACACAATTAACCCAATTCCTAAAAATTTTCATCTGATAACTAGAGAGTTCATCATGACAGTGTCTCTCTCACCACCAAAACTTTTAAAATGTAAACTGCAAATTGTTGGTGGCCAACATGTTTTCACTGATGAAGAAGAGTTTCAACCATGTCTAAAACTTTGTTTGAAGTCTTGAAAAATCCATTGGTGTTTAATTCGATGAAGTACCCTTTCCAAAAGTGCCTTTATTAATAAAGTAGTTTAAACTGGGTTTCTTATAAGTCTTAGAATAATTGTCTAGTAGAAAAAAAGATAGAGATAGATTGCAGAAGGCAGTATGATTTCATATAACATCCTCCTCCAAACCTCCTCCCTGAGCTAATGGCAACTCTGTTCTTCTAGTCACCTTGGACAAAAAGCTACCAGAGTCATACTACCTCTGTCTTTCTCTGTCCTACCTCACTTCAAGCACATGTGTACGTACACACGTGTACACACACACACACACAGACACACACCCACTTCCTCTCCTTTCACATCCAACCAAACATATACAAACCTTTTATTTACAGTCAGCAAATTCCATTGGCTCTGTCTTCCAACTGCATCCCCCCAAAATTTTCTATTTCTTACCACCTCTACTGCTATTACCCAGTCCTGGCCACCAGCATCTCTTATCTAGATTATTTTCAAACCTCGTAAATAATCTATTTACTTACTCCTCTGGTCTATTTCCAAAATAGGCAATCAGAATGATTCTTTTAATTTAGTTTCTATCATTTCTCTAATTAAAATCCTCTAGTGTTTCCTCTATTTCACTTAGAAAAAAAGCCAAATAACGTTCAAAGTTATTACATGCCTGGCATTTCACAAAGTACCCCTCCTCTCTGTTAACACTACCCCACTTAACCTCACTACTGTAACCTATCTTCCACAATTCTCTCTCCTGTTCACTCAACTCCAGCTACAATGATCTCCTTACTTTCCTTCAAACAAGCCTGGCACTCTTGTTCTGCCTGTCCCATTACAATGAACACTTTCTCTCCTCTATCTGCTTGGCTGTGACTCTCAGTCCCTTACTCATTTCTTTGCCCAAGTCTCATCCCCTTGAGAGATCTGCTCTGATCACCTCATCTAACACTGCTTCCTATCACCAGCACATTCAACCTTCTTCCTGCTCTCCTTACTCTGCTTCTTCAGAATACTTATTCTCCAACATACCAATCCATTTTTCTATTATCTCCAACATTTACTGTCTGTTTCTCCCACTAGAATACAGCACTGTCAAAAGCAAGGTTTTTTGTTTTATTCATTGATGTAATCCCAGCACCCAGAAGAATATCAGGCATATAGCAAGCAGTTAAAATATCTACTGCTAATGAATGAATGAATATCCAAGGTGAGCTATTGCAGAAGCCACTCAGTACCTCACAGTTTGATCAGTAATGTGCCATTTTAAATTTTTATTTATTTAATCTGTGTGTGATGCCAGGGATTGAATCAAGGGTGTCTCACATTTAAGCTCATGTTCTACTACTGAACCCCCAGAATCATTATTGTTACATTAAGGTAATAACAGAAGAGCACTGATGAGTTTTCTTCATTGGCAACTAACTAGCTCATCTATTTGAACTACTAAAGATTTCTGATGTAATGAATTACCAGGAAATAACTTTTTGGTATTGTTTTGTTTTTCTGAGACAGGGTCTTGCTATGTAGTTTAGGCTGGCTTTGAACTCACTATGTAACCCAACCTGTAGCAGGGGTCCTCCAGGGTCAGAAGAGATAACATAAAAGAAAATGTTAATTAGAATATTAGAGATTTCTTTTCCAAATTTGTCATTGCTGCAAAAAAAAAAAAAAAAAGACAGTAGTAAGTAGTTAATAATTTTAAGGAATTGTATTTCTGAATGTTATGACAGTGGTATGTTTATTAAGGAGTCTTTGTATTTTAGCAATATATATTAAAATATTTACAAATTAAAAGATATGACTGAGACCTTTTTTCATACAATCTTGGGTGGAACAGGAGGTAAAAACAGTGATAGCAATATCAGTCACCATTAATAATCAATGAAGTTAGTAAAAAGTCACAGGAATATTATTTTTCTTGAATTTGCATGTGTTTCAAATTTGCCAAAATAAAAGTAATGAAAAAGATAATAACTTGAAAAGTTAGTTTAGCATAACAGAAAGAACTGTGTGCAATTCAATGTATTCTCTTTATCATCTGGCACATTACATTGCACCTAAATGATAAAAGAATCACAACTAGAGAATAGTATCTAAAACTACCATAATAGTGGGGAGTAGGTTAAAAGAAGAATAACAACCAAAGTGAGTGCCTCCTTCCAATTCAAATAAAAAGATATGAAAATGGTGGTCTTCAAGGTTGATACATCAAAGACAAGAAATTTGTCTACATAAGCAAACCTCCAATGACCTCAGGTTTTGCTGATTGGTAGAGAAATAGGATACACTGAGAAAACTTCATCTTTTCTCAAGGTAAGGATATTGCACTTTAATCTATCAAATAAATTCACATCAATGCAAAAACTAAAACAAGGCTGAAATTTTATGCACCAAAGAATACTGCAGCCATAATTACTAGAAATAAAAGGGTCAATTTTTTTTTTCTTTTTGCAGTGTGGAAATTAAACTCAAGCATGCTTAATACATGCTCTCTCCACCACTAAGCTATATCCCGAGGCCTATAAAGACCAATCTGACTAGAAAACAAATGCAGCAGAAAAAAGAAACATTTTCAATCCTTAAAAGATCAAATTCAAAAAAACCAAACAGCATATAAAATTTAAATATCAGAAGCACTGAAACACTAGAGCAGTATAAACTAAGGATAACAAAAGTTGTATCCTTCAAAATATAATTTGTACCACTACTGGAAAGCTTCAACAATATTCCCAGCTGATTCTCTATGCTGGCTAAAATATTATTCTATGAGCTGATGGCTTTTTAAAATTGGAGGGTCCTAGTATGTATGCCGATACCTTGTTTCTCTTTGAGTGTACTTCATTAATGTAGATTTCCAATGTTAATGGTAATATAGCTGTTGCTTTTAAATGGTTAGGTTTTGCTTTGTTTTGGTCTGGTTTGTCTTTATGACAGTGACATTGCCAGTTTGTTTTCTCATCTCTGAGTAGTACAGAGTGGGCTTTTTAAAAGGCTGGACCCTAAGATGATCCTCAAGTAAAGTGGAAGAAATATCCATCCCAACAGATGCAAAATTTTCAATACAGAAACAAAGAAGTATTTAAAAAAAAGAAGTATAAAAAAATAAGGCAACATAATTCCTCAAAATGTCCATAATTTGTCAGAACTGCAAAGCTATCTCTAAGTACATGAAATGCTAGACAAAAATCCAAAAGATTCATAACTTTGTGTCAGGATACAAATGAACAGCTCAATAAATTAAGGAAAACAATGCAGAATGTCAAGGAGCAATTCAACAAACAGAAATTCTGGGGGCCAGGGAGTTCGTTCAATAGTTCTGGTACCTGTCTTGCAAGCACAAGGGCCCAGGTTCAATTCCCCGGTAACCACATACCATACTGGGCATGGAGACTCACGCCCACCAGCAATCAGCACCACATACCACAGTGTCAGGCATGGTGGCTCACACCTATAATCCCAGCACTCAGGAGGCACAGGCAGGAGGATTGCTGTGATGTGACTTTGAGGCTGAGCTCAGGGCCAGCCTGAACTACAAAGCGAGACCCTGTCTCAAAGAAAAAAAAAAAGAAATTCTGAAGAGCAAAGAGAAGTCATGGAAATTAAAAGTACAATAAGTGAAATTAAACAATAGCAACAGTTTTAAAAACCATGACCAGCAGAAAGATTATTTACACCACTAGTTTCTCTCAGTTCACTGAAATGAAAGTTTATGTGCTATTATCTATGTCTGTTTCTTCTTCCTAAGAGAATCTTTTTGTCTATGTCTTATACTCTGAGTAACCACTCTGAAGATATGGATGCAGGCTATATTAACTACCGCACAATTTTTGTTCTGAATTTTTTGGTTTTTTCATAAAATGGAAAGGAAATAAGTAGATTTTTAAGATAAAGGAGCTACAATTAATTAAACATACTGAGAGCATCAAGGAAAACCACAGAGATAGTTATTATCATTTATAACATAAATAACATAAATTTTATGTTTAACTATATGATTTCAGACATAATCTATCCTTAAACATATACTTAGTTTAATCTATGGAACCTTCAGACCATTTGGTCTAATATTCTAACTGCTTTGAAAAAAAAACTAAGTCAACACTACCTGCTTTTGTTCTTGCTCAGAAATTAGGTTCTTGTCTACCTGTACACTCAGGGCTATAATCTAATTCCAATTTTTATAATCTAGGCCATCTTTCCCTTTGTTGCAGGACTGCTTCCCCCTGCCCCATACCAGAGATCGAACTCAGGACCTTGCACCTGCCAGACAGGTGATGTTCCATTGAGCTACATCCCTCGACTATCTTTCCCTTTGTTAATGTAAGACCCTTCTTACACTTTCACTTATTCTGATGAACTAAACCTGCTCTTTTCCACACTAACTGACTCCTCCTGACTTGTCTCTCTTATTCACTGAATTTTTCTGGTTACTCTCTAAGTATCTCATAGCATTATTCTACCCATTGACTGATTAAAAAAAACACCAGGGAATTAGACAAGCTGCTCCTGCTACACTAAACAGTTATAATATCAAGACTAGAGCCAAAGAGAAAAAAAAATGAAATATGGAAGAAAAAAGGAGAAAGCAAGCAATCAATATTAAAAGCAGCTACTGCGTGATTTATCTACACAGTTATAAGCATGCATTATTAGCCCAATTCATAAAGACAACAAAGTGAGTAATTTTCTCCCATGACCACACTACCAATAAGAGGAAGTAAAAGAATGTAATATTTCATAACCTAAATGACTAGTTAGTTTTTTCTCAACTACTTATGTATATTCCCGGGCATAAAATAAAACCAACTGGGTATAAGCTAAGAAACAAGTGAATTTTAAAGTTGTGATAGTGACAGTTTTCTTCATTCACTCTAGTTGCCCTCCCCCCAGGTTTTTCTTCTGTTCAAGACAGGGTCTCACTATGTAACTCAAGCTGGCCTCACACTAACATTTTTCTTGCATCAGCTCTAAGTGCTAGGATTGCCAACATGTGCTAGTATTCCCAGCTAATTTTCCTGGCTGCGTTTAAGGCAAACATAGTATGAATTTTTGTTCACCTTCTATCAAAGGTTATATATATATATCCTTATCTTTAGAGCTGTCCCTCTAAAGATTAACATTTAAGTCTTCATGAAACATAATTTTTTGTGAAGCAAAATTAAAAAGTAAAGAGGACATGTTTTTTGGTTTTTTTCTAGTAGTAATTAAAATATTCTTACATTTTTATTAAGAGTATGAGTAAAATATAAAATAATTCTTAATATGAAAGAAAATTTAAGAAATTTTCAAAATGTTCTCTAAGATATATCCCAAAGGATACTCCTCTTCCTTGACTTACTAATTCTTTGCTGATACTTTTAAGAAGTACTGTTTTACAGAAATTGTGAGGGATTTTTAAAAATTTAATAATTAAAAATGTCTGAATTAACAAATCTACAAATCTTCAATCACTCTTTCTACAATGCTTATATGACATTTTGCATAATTTATAGTCCTACTTGTATCACAAAATTATTTATTCGTATCTTATTAGTTGCAATTATTTCCCCAGGAGAGCAACCATACTTCTTTTACTCTCAAATTCTCAGCTCCTGTAAAGTATAAAGAATACAGTACATCACCTAACATTTGTCAAACACAAATGAGTTAAATTTTCCCATGTCAAAGACCAAAATAATTTCCCACTAGTTAAGATCATTTCAACACAGAAAACTTCAAAGGATTTGAATTACATTAGACAATCCTTCTAAATACCACATCCAAATCCACTTTACAGCTAATGGGATTTGAAAGGCTAATTTCCTTACCAATAGTCAAAAAATCACATTACACACAGACTTTCAAATGCTTACATATTTCTTTCTTTATATAAAGTATGCCCTGCCAAATCAGAGAATTTCTGGCTATGCAAAAATAAAACTGTGATTAAACAGGAAAAACCTTTATAAATGATGTATTCTAGTCTGTCTTCTGGCACATCCTACTAAGGGCAACAGATTTTAAGACATAACAAGTCAGAACTGAGGTATATTAGTCTAGCTTTAATTTTGTATGTGCCAATTCTATCTTTTTATTTTAAATCTATCTGGTTCTTAAGAGAGCTAGAGTCATTACACTATGTAGATACATAGTCATACAGAATATTTTAATTACTTTAGGAAAAGAATCTACAGTTATTGTCTGTGACCTTCCTACAGTACCTCCTTAAAACTTCCCAGGATGACCACCTTTTTCAACACAGAATCAATGAAAAACAGAAGAATGAGTTTTTTTAAAGAATATGTTTCCCATGTTTCAAAAAGAGTTTTACTAATTTTAGTGGAAAATTTGTATGTTCTCTCAAATCTTAAATGCTCCATATCTTATTAAATATAATACATGTGTGTGCATATTTCTATTTAAGATGTACTATAGGCTAATAATAAAGTAACTGGAATTTATTAATACATTCTAGTATATCCAACTAATAAATACATTATATACAATTAATAAATATTTGGTTAAGTCCATAAATATCTCAGCATATAAGAAATCAGAAACTGACCCAGGGCTACTATAATGTGACCCTCTGACTGCAATCATGTGAAAAAAAAAGCAGACATTCAAAAATAAATTCAAATATATTATTATCAAGTATGGCAAGTATGGTGAAGAAAAATAACACGGTAGTTTCAGAGGAACTGGAGAAAATAGAGTTGTCCTGCTTTATACTGAAATATTATGTATTACTGTATTTAGAAAGGTGAGACTGTCTTGAAAACAGGACATTTGAAATGACACCTGGAAAGGTTCGAGCCAGTCAAAATCTGAATGATTGTGCCTGGTCACTGCAACAGCAGACAGAAAGACCCTGAAGCAAGTTTCAGACTGAAAAGCCAATATGACTTGATCACAGAAAACCAGAGAAAAGATTTAAAAGAAATTGATAAGGGGCTACATAATATATAGTTTTATACCACATGTAAGATTTTAAAGTCTATTCTAAATGCACTGAAAAAAAATCTAAAATAAAACATTCTAAGTGAGCATGTAAGAAAGACCAAGATACAGAAAAATGCCAGAGGGCCTTAGATCAACATCAAAGCTTTAAAAATTAAAGTGTAGACCAATTTCAAGTTAAAATGTTTAAGATATATATGCTTCCATGATTCCTTACTGTAAACAATTTTTTCAATGAGCCCATCATCTACCACCACATTCTCCTCCTTTTCTCTCTATGTGTCTATACTAGAGGTATAACTGCAAAAAATGCTCAACAAGTGAGAAAAGACAAAAAAGCACATAGGTAATGGCAAACTGTAAAGTCAGACACTAAATTACAGAGCAGACTATTTTCTATAGGCTGGAGAGGAAAGAGAGTAGGATCTGTGCAGAAAATGCTTTCTGAACTATTTAAATTTTAAGCACAGGCATTATTTTTAAAATCAAAACACCAATTTATTACATTTCTCACCATAAAGCAGTTGCTAAGACAATGAAATTTTTCAGAAATTATTTCCACTTACTAGATGAAAGTGTATGATTACTTCATGAAATTATCCTTGCATCCTCCCCACCTACTTGAAATTCAACTACATGAAGAATTTGAGAGTTTTCACCTAAACTTTCTAATTGGGAAACATTTATCATTGTTTGATACAGCATCTTTCACCGTACCAAAAATGAGCTTGAGCATCAAGGTCCAAAAACAAGGAAGAAGTCAACATTTAACTTGCTTAGAATTAAGAAAAAATATAATATCTAATTTTAAAGTAAATATATTTGATGATCTAGTGATCCACATGCAAAAATCTTTTCTAAGAAACCATTCATTAAATATATGAAAATATAATTACAAGAATACACCACTGCTTTCAATGAGATAAAGAGGCCTATCTACAATAAAGAAATAGTGCAATAAGTTATATGGCATGATGCTGATGAACTGACATGAAAGACATATAAAATAAATTAATTCTATTCTAATCATAAGCTCATTTCTTTTTCAAAAAAATGTCCATTTATTAAAGAGTGTGAAGCACATTTGCCTTTTAATTATTCACATTTTAAATGTATTATAACTGTCACATACTCTCCTAGATTTCAAAATACAGGCAGATATTTTCAAGAATTGTTGAATGCATAATTTTATATGTCTTTCAGTAAAGCAGAAGCACCACTTTATAAGTAAAACTTTTCTAAAAGAAATTTAGAATCATTCTTCAATGTGCAATAGTTCCCTGTTAAGGCAAGCTATATAATTTTCCACCTTAAATACTTTAGTACCTTTTACTAAACATTTCCAAACAGTAGTTTCTGAAGTCAGATCTAAAAGATTACAAGACTTTAAGTTTCCCAGTATTTCTCATATACTGTCATCAGAACATGAGGGTGACAGAGAGCACTGACAGTTTCTTCAAAGATTTTGCTCATCACTACAAAGAGGAGAAGGATCACTGCCCTTCACAGAGAGCAAGCAAGAGGCTGAGCAGAGAAGGTTACACCAGAACAACCCAACCCTGAATGAACTGTGGAATTAGCTCTGACACTGCTTAGATTTGTCATCTTCTTTAAAAAGCACATTTTTGGCATTCAAGTGTCAAAATTAAAATGTAGTTTTCTTTGAGAAGTAGGTCTTAGTTTTGGAATCTGAATTAAGTAAATCATGAGAGCACAAGGGATCTATACTGCAGAACATTATGAAAGCTTCTCTATCTGGAAAGGCTAGGCAAGAACAACTGCCAGAATGCTTTTCAAAATATGAACATCTCAGAACAAGCTATTAGTCTTCAATCTGCTTGGAATAGTGTTTTAAAAGTTCTGTGGAACATAATTTCCTAAGCTTACAAGTACTTTGTTTTTTTTTAATTTACAAGAAAAATACTGGTATTTTATTCTGGATGTTGTATTTTAAGTAAATATTCTATTCTTATTTCAGAAGGGCTAAGGTTTTCAATAAAGCAACCCTTTTAAAGAAAAGAAAGTATTTATACTAATACATAAATGAACAGTATATATTCAATATAGTATATAGTATATTGAGTATATGTAATTTACTTACATAATGTATTAGATATATTGTTACTACATAAAAAGTAAGATTATTTTTAAAATTTCAGTAGGTTGTAAGTAACTTCCTTTGGTATTATACTAAATATAATCCAACTCTCTAATCAATTTCTTTTTTAAAAAAAACCAGTTAAACTCAATTACAAAACACACAGCGTCATACTTGCAAATTCTAATCATGCTTGTGAAAGCAAAGTCTCTAACTCCATACAGTTCAGTTTCTCCACATCCCAGGAGTGCCATGTACCCATTAGAAACGTACTACAAGCAAAGTGGCTTTGGGTAGGAGGTGGGTGACTACTTTCCTAAGTGCTATAATTGTTAAAGATACTGAGAAGCTACTTATAGTTACATAAATAATTCCCAGATAAAATTAAACTTCAAAACTCAAATTCCAATTATGTTAATGGGATTCATTAAACAGGAACAACTTCAATATCAAGTTTTGGTGAGAATACGGAGCAATTATCACCCCCCCTATACTGCTATAGCAGTGTACATCAGAATAACCCCTCTGGAAACTTCTTTGGCAGTACCTAAAAAAAATACTCGTAGTTTAAAAAGTGAAATGCAATGTCCCTCCCCTTAAGAATGGGTTAGTATAATGACTCACTTTTTTATTTTAAATTCATTGGTACATTTTTAGGTACACAGTATCATGACGTGTATCACTCAGATTTTGTACCTGTACGTGATATTGATTTTTATTTTTTTCCCATTCCCTTGCCCTCTCCTAAACCCCTCCACCTCTCCCTAGTTACAAAAACTGTCTCCATTTTCTCCTTTTCTCATATTTTTTTTCTCTTCTTTCTTTCCTTTCCCCTACTTCCCTCCCTAGTTCTCCTTCCATACTTTCTTCCTATTTTATGCTATTCATTATACACTTTGGTCCTCGTTTACACTTTCAGTTTCTCACACCAGAGAAACAATTCAGTATTTACATGGGTCCCATTTATTTCACTGAAGAATATGGCCTCCATGTGCTTCCTTTAGTTATTAAGGTCTCTAGTTTATCATTCTTTACGGCTGAGTAGTACTTCGTTTTATTAAAAAAAAATACACACACACACATCTTTATCCAACAGTTGATGGGCATGTGGGCAGTTTCCAAGATTTAGCTATTACAGGGCTAGGGAGTTAGCTCAGTGGTTCCAGCACCTGTCTTACAACCGCAAGGGCCCGGGTTCGATTCCCCTGTAACCACATACAATACTGGGTGTGCAGACTCAGGCCCAGCAGCAATCAGCACCACATAGCACAGTGCCGGGCATGGTGGCTCACACCTGTAATCCTAGCACTTGGGAAGCAGAGACAAGAGGATTGCTGTGATGTGAGTTTGAGGCTGAGCTCAGGGCCAGCCTGAACTACAAAGTAAGACCCTGTCTCAAAAAAAAAAAAAAAAGATTTAGCTATTACAAACTATTACTGCTATAAATATGGGTGTGCACATATTGCTGTGGTATGATGCGTTGAGTGGGGATGTAGACTAGTGCAACCAAAATGGAAATCAGTATGGAGATTCCTCAAAAAACTAGGATCAGAGGTCCCATTTGACCCAGATATTCCTCTGCTGGGTATCTTCTCTACAGAATTTGTGACTTACTTTGTAAAAACACACAGTGCAGTGTCGGGTGTGGCAGCTCATGTCTGAGGATTGCTATGAGTTCGAGGCTCACTCAGGCTACATGAGCTCAGGACCAGCCTGAACTACAAAGTGAGACCCTGTCTCAAAAAAAAAAAAAAAAAAGAAAAAAATGAAACAAACCAAGACTTTATTAAAAAACTGAAAAAATTAAAAAAGACTGTAGAAAGAGATGCTATAACTTTAGAGAACAGGTTTTAAAAGGTACATGGCTTTCTCTTTGATTTCTTTTTACAGCCATTTGCCTTGGGGAAAAAAAAAAAAGGTCATCTAAGCAACACTAGGAAAACACCTTCATGATAAGAAACTGAGGATTCCTGCATGATGATACATAAGTAGAGTCATACAATGTTCAAGCACATGCATATAAAGAAGTGGTTTGGGGTGGAAAGTATCTAAGTGTCTTAGTATTTGCCTGGCATGATGAGGCCCAGGGTTTAATCCCTAGCAATACAAAAGGAAAAAAAAAGAAAAGCCTTTGGAATGTTCCCAGAAGTTGTCACTGGTTTTATATACTACTTAGATATAACTCTCATCAGAGGGAGAAAAAAAACCTCTGAAGAAACTTTATGTAGCTATACTGAAGGGTAATATGCAAAAATCAAAACAGGTGATATATTTATAAAAGGGATACATGTTGGGTTGTTTGAAAATAACAGAATTTGGGGCCGGGGATTTAGCTCAGCGGTTCCAGCGCCTGTCTTGCAAGCGCAAGGACCCGGGTTTGATCCCCCGGTAACCACATACAATACTGGGCGTGGAGACTCACCCCAGCAGCAATCAGTACCACATACCACAGTGCCGGGCGTGGTGGCTCACGCCTGTAATCCCAGCACTCAGAAGGCAGAGGCAGGAGGATTGCTGTGATGAGTTTGAGGCTGAGCGCAGGGCCAGCCTGAACTACAAAGCGTGACCCTGTCTCAAAAAAAAAAGAAAATAACAGAATTTGATCCTTGGTACCAGAAAAAATAAATTAAAATAAAATAACACCAAAAAATCTCTAAAATGCTACCAAAAATTCATTTAAGTGAGCAGATGGGTTAGACGACAGGACCTTCTCGAAGGAACCTGATTTTGGGACTATTCAGAACCACATCCCAGGAACATGGTCTTAAAAACTGTTCACTCCAAGGCCAGGAATTTAGCTCTGTAGTTCCAGCGCCTGCCTTGCAAATGCAAGGTCCCTAGTTGGATCCTCAGTAACCTCATACAACAATGCCAGGTGGGCATAGTGACCCACACCCACCAATAATCAGTACCACATACCACACAATGCCAGGCCTATAATCCCAGCACCTGCAGGCAGAGGCAGAAGAACTGCTGTGAGTTCTAGCCTGAGCTACAAAGCAAGACTGTCTCAAAAACAATAATAACAACAACAACAACAACAACAACAACAATAATAATAATAATAATAATAATAATAATAATAATAATAATTTCACTCCTTAAACTAAAATTTACAAACTAATGAGTCTGGCATTCTCATTTTACCCTTTGAGTAAAACCGATGGTTGACCTTAATCCCCTGAGATATAATGTTTCGTAACTTTTATAGTCAGGAAACTTTTCTTTACCAAAGTATTTTACTGTGATCTTTTTTTTTTTAATTATCTTTATTGGTACATTAAATATACACATCATGATTGCACTCCATAATGGGGATTTGTACCAGTATAAGACACAACTTAATTCTCATTTTTTCCCATAGCCCCACCCACCCTACCACCCCCCATATATATAAAATTTGTTTCCTTACTTTTTTATTTTACTGTGATCTTAATGTCCTTTTCTACAAATGGAGAGAGAAGGCAAAAATCATTTGTAATTTTGTATGAGCAGAAAGATTACTATATTAAGATCACTAACTTTCTCTTTAACAGCATAAAGAGAAAATCTAAAAATTCTGGTAATTTACAGATTGTATGTTTTATCTTTCTAACGTGCTTTTCTTTTCTCTGAATCTTTTCGATTTCTTCCCAAGTTCCTGACACTATAGAATAAAACCAAACTCTTTAAGATGGACCTAATTTGGGTGAAGCAAATGGTTACTTAACAGTCAATGGAGGACAAGCTATACTAATTTATCCCAACATTAATTCCTCCGAAACCTGCTTTGCAGCATTATCTGGATTACCCCTCATCTATCTGCATTCTAACTTAGACTAGCTGGCCATGGCTGTTGCCAAACCTCTATATGTTGTAATTGTTCTACCCAAGAATTCATCGCCATATATATTTCCTCATTTAATAAAAATGCATGAAAGAATATGCTCCTTTGCTTGACATCATAGTGTCCACACTAAGTACTAGAACTGATGTAGCTCCCTGAACAATGAAGTAAGATATCAATATGCTAAGGATGACAAGTCAAAATATTAGAAAGAACCTGAGAATCTAATGGTTTCTGAACAACTCAGTTAACCAATCAAATTTTGTTAATGTAAGATAATAAGAGTTCTTTATAAGGTAAGCTACTTTTCTGGTGTCAGAGCAGAAAAGAACCAGACAAAGTTTTACAACACTTCTGCCACTTACAAGCCATCTCACATACAACAAATTACCAAACTTTGTACCTTTGACTTTTTACCAACAAGTAAAAGAAAGCATCCACTTTGCATGGTTATTTTAAATGATATAATGCAGTTATAACATGGAATGAGTACAAAATATATAAATTACTTTATTATTATTAAATAATTAAGAATGAACACAAAAATGCAAGCCACATTTTATTTTTATTTACTTTTTTGCCGAGTTTTAAAGCACAAAAAACAATGCATGTTATCCAATGGCCAAAAGGTTATGATTTTCACAAAATAAAGTGTAACTTAAAGATTAGCAATTGAGACATTCAAACTTTGCTAAGGGAAGACGTAAAATTTTTCAGGTGTCACTGTCATGAGAGCACAGTCATTGTATACACTAACAAAAGGGCTCAAAAATACACAAAGCAGTAATAAGGAGCAGTAAGAAATGACAATGTGAGCTGGAAATGATAACACACACCTATAATCCCAGCACTCTCAGAGGCTGAGGCAGAAAGAGCATAAGTTTGAGCTTAGCCTAGGGTACTTAGCAACTTAGTGAGAACCTTTCTCAAGATTTAAAAAAAAAATTTATAAGTTCTAGAGATGTAATTCAATGTGAAGGCCCTACATGCAACAGCCAGTACCACTAAAAGAAAGAGGGGGAAGGATGACAGTGTGATTACATAATTTGCCCCAGGTTATACCTATAGAAGAGTCAGGGTTGAAATCAATCGTGTGTGCCCCTCTAGATGACTACTGTCTGACACCTCTGAGAGGTGTGCACACTAAACCATTCTGTTATTATAGATTTGAACTGAAAGTGATACCTTGAATTCAGAAACTGATAGAAAGGCACTCCTTAAGAATCTCAATGTAACTCCTCAATCTGTAGAACAAGAAAAGTGTTTCTTTTTTTTTTTTCTTTTTTTTTGGAAGAAAAAATTTTAAGAACATGCATTGTAAAATAAGTTTCAACCACTATATAAAAATATTTGCTCCAATAGACCTTTATCATTCCCAAAGAATATACTTTGAGACTTTACAAATATCCAGATTCTTAATATCCTTAACACAGATTTTCTCCAAAAAATTCATAAATAGATATGAAGGTTAAAAAAAGGTATATAGGGCAACAAATGCTGCACACATATAGAGCTTGTTTTATTACAACTATTTTCAAAGTGTAGACAACAGACAAGGTACAAGTCCCCAAAACCCTTTCTGAGAGTCCACAAGATCAAGGCTATATTCCTACTAAGAGTAATACATTATTTCCCTTTCTTGCTGAGTTGACATGATAATGCAAAAGATAATAGGTAAGGTTGCTGGTGCCTTAATACACATGAAGTAGTGGCACCAAAATAAACTATTGGTCACTGCATCCTTTACCATAATTAGGCTCCATTTAAAAAAGAATACAACATTTTTTTTAACATTCTATGTGACAAAATCTGCACAACGAAATACAAGTTTCCAAAGAAAAAGCACTTATACAATTGTTTGTGGTCCAAGCTGAACTTATTATTTTATTCACAAAATACCATTTATACTTGAAAGAACAGCTACCAAACCATGGTTATAAAGAATATTATGAAGACATTTTCTTGAAAGTAAATAGAGACCCTCAGTTCAATGAAAAGAGGTGACAGGACTAGCTGCCAAAGATAAAATTAGTTTTCATAAAAAGTATGCTTTACAGCTTTTTGACACTTAAATCTTCTGATAAGATTGGCATAAAACTGTACAATACATCAACATTACAAATATCCATACAACTCAGTGAACCAGTGTTTCCAAAATGACCAATGTAACAAAATCATGCATTTATAAAAGATCCATTCAGGGCTGGAGATTTAGCTCAATGGCTCTGGCCTGTCTTGCAAGCGCAAGGATCCGGGTTCAGTTAACCACATACAATACTGGGTGTGGAGACTCACACCCAGCAGCAACCAGTACCACATACCACAGTGCCAGGCATGGTGGCTCACGCCTGTAATCCCAGCACTTGGGAGGCAGAGGCAGGAGGATTGCAGTGATGTGAGTTTGAAGCTGAGCTGAGGGGCCAGCCTGAACTACAAATTGAGACCCTGTCTCAAAAAGAAAAAAAAAAAAAGATCCATTCAAACAAGTTGCTTTTAACTGTAAATTAATCAATATGAGGTCAATTCCACATTGCAAGTAACCATTAATAAATTATCAACTGTAGAATTTTGATGTGTTAGCAAAAGAATATCATCATCTTCAAAGACCATTAAAACTCCTCCCTCTCTTTATAGTACATATGAGTTCAGCTTTTCTATACATGCTTCTATCCAAATAGCATAGTACAATGAAATGAATACAGTAGTATATAGGCAAATTTTGCCTTCTCTTACGCCATACATCAAAGAGATTAGCAAAATATAAAGTAGCACTGTCTTCTCATCCTTTTGTTTTTCCAAATTACTAAAATATCTATTAAATATAGTATTTGCTATTGTTGTTTTTAAATGAATAAATAAGCATTTGACATATCAGTTTCAGACATCATTATGGTTCTGACCCAAAATGTTTCCTGAAGGACAGAGGTGAGAAGGCAGTAAGGAAGGCAGAAAGGCAGGAAAGAAAGGAAGGAAAGAAACAGGTATTGAATGTCAATTAGTTTGATCATGGTGATTATTTCATAAATATATACATATATCAAAACTATACTATCTACTTCAGTATATACAATTTTGTTAATTATCTTCAATAAAACTATAGGGGAAAGGGTTGTTCAAAAGCCTCACTGTGTGGAAGGATCAGTTGCCAACCGATGCGATTTGAGAAACTGGCTCTAATTTCATCCAGTAGCTTAATCCACTAGTGAATTCGTAAAGTCTTAGGTTTATCAGCATATGAGACCTTACTGGATGAGGCAGGTCACTGGGAGAATGCTTTGAAGCATATATGGTGGCTCTTTCCTTCTCTGCTTCCTACTTGTCATGAAGTGAAGAGCATTCCTCAGCCATGCCCTTCTACCACAATGTTTCTACCTCACAACTCCAAAAGCAACAGATCAAGCTAACTATGGACTGAAACCTCTGGAACCACAAGAAAAAACAAACCCTTTCTTCTTTAACTTGTTCATCTCAGATATATGGTCACAGTGACAAAAGCTGGCTAACACAGAAAACTGGTATCAAAAAGTACAGCTGGGGGTTTAGCTGAGTGGGTCCAGCCTCTGCCTTACAAGCACAAAGTCCCAAGTTCGATTCCTGGTAACCACATACCACAATGCTGGGTGTAGAGACTCATGCCCATCAGCAATCAGTACCACATACCACAATGCTGAGCATGATGGCTCATGCCTGTAATCCCAGCACTGGAGAGGCAGAGGCAGGAGGATTTCTGTGAATTCGAGGCTTGCCTAGGCTACATAGTAAGCTCAGGGCCAACCTAAACTACAAAGCAAGACTCTGTCTCAAAAAAAAAAAATAATAGTAATAATAGAAGTAAGGTTATTGCCATGACTTACAAGAGGAATCTGGACATTCAGAGAATCAGGCTGGAGAAATCAGAATGTTTTAAGTAGGAAGCAGAGAGGCCCCTCCCAAAGTCCTACCTATCAGCATAAGAGGCTTTAGGGGGACATCTAGATATAAACCATAAAACTTTTTAAGAAGTGGAAATCTAGATACACAGACAGACATAAGGTATGCATGCACTCAGAGGTTAGGCCATATGAAAAAACACTGACGTGTCCCATGGCAACCCTAAAAAAGGGTCTCAGAAGAAAACAAACGTACCCATACCTTGATCCAATAGGAATAAAGTCAGAAAACAGTATGTTCAGGAAGCAAAAACGTATCATTTTTCCTCCTGCTTTAAACTCCTATCAATACACTTTATTGATGTTACCTTCAAGATACTTATACCAAATGCCATCATAAACATAATTTTGAAAGAAGGAAATGCCAAGCATGCTGGCACATGTTTGTAATCCTAGCAGTTGGGAGACTGAGGTTGGAGGATCACCACGAGATTGATGCGAGCCTGAACTACATAGTGAGACTTTGTCTCAAAAAAAAGACAAACTGAGAATTTAACTATCTACCAGAATTTGTCCTATTATTCAAGATAAATAGCCCTATGAAGATAAGTACTATAATATTACCCCCATTTTACAGATAACTTTCCCGTAAACACACAGAACCAAGATTCAAACCCAGGGTAGACCATTTCAGAGCAAGATTTGCTCTCAAAAAGCCTCTAGTCCTATTAGAAACTGACAAATTATGGTATAATGTGACCAGCATTTCACAAGGGGGCAGATAGGACACTCTGATTACCTCTGTGAGAGACTTCTCCCACTACAAGAAAGTCTTTTAAGGTGTTAGGTAGCTACGAACCCTATCCAAAACAAAGAGATGACCTAGTTCTTGCTATATAAAAACACTTAGTATCCAATGGTCAAGGACTCTAACATCTCATAAAATCACATAACTTTTAGCCACAATTATATTACAAATACTGTATTAAACTGTACCCTACTCCAAAAAATTTGTAGCTCTACATGCGACATATATAAAAAAAAAACTAAATTCAGTCTTTGAGAACCAATTATTTTGAGTTTACAATTTAATAACTAAATTTACTTTCTCTACCTTTCATCTTATTTCACATAGAAAATCCATTAAAAACAATTTAATACTTCATAAATGTATTACTACAGTCAATTTTATGTGTCTACTTTGTTGAACTAAGAGGGACTCAAACAAGTGGTAAGATATTATTTCTAAGTATGTCTGAGTATGTTTTCAGAAGAGACTGATGTTTTTGAGGTTTTGGGGGGTTTTTTTTTGTTGTTGTTGTTGTTTTGAGACTGGGTCTCGCTTTGGAGTTCAGGCTGGCCCTGAGCTCAGCCTCAAACTCATCACAGCAATCCTCCTGCCTCTGCCTCCCGAGTGCTGGGATTACAGGCATGAGCCACCACGCCTGGCACTGTGGTATGTGGTACTGGTTGCTGCTGGGGTGAGTCTCCACACCCAGTATTGTATGTGGTTACAGGGGAATCGAACCCGGGCCCTTGCGCTTGCAAGACAGGTGCCTGCAAGACAGGTGCCGGAACCACTGAGCTAACTCCCCAGCCCAGAAGAGACTGATATTTGAATAAGTGGACTAAGTACGGAAGATCTACTCTTATCCAATGTGGGAAGCCACCATTCAATTGGCTAAAGGCCCAGATAAAACAAAATGGCAAATTCATTCTTTTATTTATTTACTTTCATTCATATTCCTTCTTCTTTCTTTCCCTCTAACTCCCTCGATCTTTCTGAACCTGGGACACACATTTTCTCCTGCCCTTAAACATCAGAACACCAGAGTGTCTGGATTTCAGACTCTAGGACTTGTTAGTGGCCTTTGAAGTTCTCAGCCCTTTTGCCTGGGACAAATTTACACTTTTCATGTTTTTGGACTGGGGACTGAGGAACACAAGCTAATTCCCTAGTTTTTTAGCTTGCAGATACCCTATCATGGGAATTCACAGCCTTCTAATTATATGAACAAAATCCTATAATAAATTCCCTCTTCTATATCCACCTATTTTCTATTGGTGCTGTTTCTCTAAAGAAACCTAATGTAAATACTCTACTGACCATACATTATATTTTTTCTTGGTAAGAGAGACCATAACAGACTTCTATTATTATTCTCCACTATTACACATACATGTGGTATCCTTAAAGCTAGTCAAGTTGCCCAAAGATCATTTTTTAACACTTCCTATGGATTATTTGGTTGCTTTAGGTTTTTTTCTTTTTGATTATTTCTTCACTGATCATGTTACCAAAAATCTCACTGTCTTATTATAGGTATGTGTTTATGGTAACACTCCTCTTTCTAATTCATTACAACTTTAGAAACCACAAGCATCATACATAAAATAAAAGTAGCAAACTCTCAGTAAGAGAAAAAAGCTTTGTAAGAAATTTCTTAGGTACCTGCTTGGGAGTTTTTATGTTTTATCAGAGAGATGAGGAGCTGCCACTAGGTCTAGATAGGTAAGCGCATTATTTCAACATTCAATATTGAAGGTAGTTATTTCAACATTTCATATTTAGGTAGTTATTGAAATAACTACCTAAAATATTCTTTCTGACTCCCTTAAACTCAACTCAGAAAAACACAACTCAAGATACCTGAATCATCCTTACCTGACACCCAACTAGTTCATTCATAATTCATATAATTTATTTATATATACATATATGTATACGTATGTATATAGATAGCTTACAGTACTTGAGACAAGATATACATATACATATGTATCTTGCTCTTAAACTGTACTGTAAGTAACATCTTGTGTTGACTCAATCTTGCTACACTATACTCTGTGTTTCCCCAATATGACCATCAGCTCTTTAATAGTCTCTCAGGGCCAGGAATTTAGCCCAGTGGTTCTGGCACCTGCCTTGCAAGCATAAAGTCCCTAGTTCGATCTGGTAACCACATACAACAATGCCAGGCATGGAGACTGCCCGCCACCCAGCAATCAATACCACATTCCACAAGGCCCGGCATGGTGACTCACACCTGTAATCCCAGCACTTGGGAGGCAGAGGCAGGAGGAGGGCTGTGAGTTCAAGACTTACCTGGGCTACATAGTGAGCTCAGGGCCAGCCTAAACTACAAAAGCAAGACCCTGTTTCAAAAGCTAAAAAGAAAATTCTCTCATCTCTGCTTTCCTAGCACAAGACCCAAATGCTGTCATACTAATAAATACTCATTAAATAAAACAATGACAGAGAATGAATCAACTGTAGTCATAAAATTATACTGTCATAAAATAAAAATGACCTTTCTTACTACAATGATATTAACCTTCTGAAAATACACTAGGAAATACAAATTTATGAGTAATTCATACAAAAAGTATTAAATATCAATAATGTAATTAAATACCAATAATATGTACATTAAGCTGTTTCACCCACATCCCCCAAGATATATTTTTCACTTAGAGGAGAAAAGAAAAAATGCATTTCACTCATTCACTATGTTTTTCTTCAATATAAGTGCAAACAATTGTCTTTAAAGATAGTGATTGATAAAAAATGATCTAAAAGGCCGGAAATTTAGCTCAGTGGTCCCAGCACCTGTCTTGCAAGCCCAAGAACTGAGGTTCAATCCCCGGTAGCCACATACAATACTGTGCATGGAGACTCACGCCCAACAGCAATCAGTACCACACACCACAATACAAGGTGTGGTGGCGTGAGTGTAATCCCAGCACGCAGGAGGCAGAGGCAGGAGGATTGCTATGATGTGAGTTTGAGGCTAAGCTCAGGGCCAGCCTGAACCACAAAGTGAGACCCTGTCTCAAAAACAAAACAAAACAAAACAAAAAAATGGTCTAAAAAATTAAAGACCTAAAGTCGTAAAACTAAACATATAGGCCTCAAACATCCTCATATCAGCACTGGCAAATGATGCTGGACATTACAACAAAAACTCAGCCAACAAAAGCCAAAATAAAGAGAACTACATCAAATTAAACGACCTCTACCTAGCTAAGGAAACAGTCTAAACTAAAAGACTGGAAGAAAATATGTGCAAACTAAATATCTTATGAGTATTTAAAATATATCCAAAATATTCAAGGAACATATACAACCTCACAGCAAGAACTAGCAAATAACTGTAACCAAAAGTTGGACAAAGTACCCAAGTAGTCATTTTTCCAAAGACATATAAATGGCTAACAGATATGTGAAAAGGGAAATAATGCTCAACAGCACTAATTGCCATGGAAATGCAAATCAAAAATGAAATAAGATACAGCTCATATTTATCAGGATGACTACATAACAAACAAAAAATGCTGGCAACAGTGCTGAGAAGAGGGAATCTGTTTACTGTTGACAAGAACGTAAATTTGTGTGGACACTATGGAAAGTAATAGGAAGTCCCTTTAAAAAATAAAAATATGGTGGTGCATGCCTGTAATTCCAGCACCTGAGAAGCACAGGTAGGAGGATCACCTAGTGTTCAAGCCCAGCCTGTGAGCACGGCACACAGCAAGCACAGTGACACCCTGTCTCACTCAATCAAAAGAAATACCAACTGACCCAGAAATCCTTCCACTGAGTACATATGCAAAGGAAATAAAATCAGAACCATTTTTTCTTGGGTTTTTTTTGTTTTGTTTTTGTTTTTTAGTTTTTTGAGACAGGGTCTTGCTTTGTAGTTCAGGCTAGCCTCGAAATCATAGTAATCCTGCCTCTGCCTCCCAAGTGCTAGGATTACATAAGCCACTACACCCGGCTCAGAACCTTTTAGAGAAATCACAAAGCATAGAGGTAGAAACAACCCAAGTGTCTATCACTGGATAAAAATTTAGAGGGGGTAAAATGAATATGAATTATCCTTAAAAGGGGGCCTTTTCCACCTTTTATCTGTACCACACTCCAACTACCACCTCCACTCCTAGCAGATCAGCAAACTGCTCTGTGCTCCCACCCAGGTAGGGCTGCTGCTGTCTCCATTTCACCACTATGCCAGATATCATATACACAAGATGATCACTGACAAAGAAAATCTTGCATAGGCTGTGCCCAGAACCAGAGAGGAAGATGGACAGTAGGAAGAAAGTAACATTGATGATTCACTAACTAGCAGCCAAGATACGAAAAGCACCATAATCATTGTTTCTAACACTGTTACAAACCACTAATTGCAAAATACCAGCCTCACAAAGGAAACTGATAATGAAGTACATCAAAGATTACAAATCTTTGATCAAATCAGAGGAAAGCTTGATAAACAGAGCCCAGAAAGAGTAAACCTTTTTACAACAGGAACATCGATTTCAAAAACTGCTAATTTCAGAAATTACTCATCTTTTATTGGTGAAAGCATAGGACCAAATGGCCTGATTGTCCTGGTAGACTACCACATGCATGATGCAGCCTCACATATGATTTTCCAACCTGTATCTATCTATCACCAGTCATCAGAACTGGCTGCTGGTCAATCTACACAACAGCAGGGCTTAAGACAAATGGGACTCATGCCATCCTGAATTCTTCATTTATTTAAACTGTGATTTATTTGAAGTGAAGGTATTATTTTTAATGGGAAAAAATATAACATGAGATTGTCTAGGAACAATATGCATCTAAACTTAAAGAAAAAAGGAAATGCAGAAGGAAAGAAACAATGAAGATATTGCCACTTGCAACAGTATGGATGAATTATAAGGAAACTACAAGAAAGGAAATAAGCCAAAGAAAGAAAAATATTGCGTGATCTCACCTATATTTGAAATCTTAAAAAAAAAAAAAAAGTAAAAACATATAAAAACAGAAAGAGAGGAAAAGGAAGGAAATAAGAGAAGACTGTCAAAGGTTATACAGGATATGTAAGTTTAGAGACCCAATATACAGTATGAGGACTATAATTAATAATAGCAAAGGGCCAGGGATTTTAGCTCAGTGGTTCTGGTGCCTGTCTTGCAAACTCAAGGGCCTGGGTTCGATCCCCCAGTAACCACATAACAACACTGGGCGTGGAGACTCACACCCAGCAGCAATCAGTACCACATACCACAGTGCCGGGCGTGGTGGCTCACGCCTGTAATCCCAGCACTTGGGAGACAGAGGCAGGATTGCTGTGATGTGAGTTTGAGGCTGAGCTCAGGACCAGCCTCAACTACCAAGTGAGACCCTGTCTCAAAAAAAGAAAAAAAAAAAAAAAATAGCCAGGCATGGTAGCCATGTCTGTAATCCTAGCATCTGAGAGGCTGAGGCAGGAGGATCATCAAGAGCTTGGGGCAATCCTGAGATCCACAATGAGTTCCAGGAAAGCCTGAACTACACAGTGAGATCCTGTCAAGAAATAAATAATAACAACAGTAATATTATACAGTATACAGAAAACTTGCTAACAGAGAAGATCCAGATGCTCTTATCACAGAAACAGTAACTATGGAAGGTGTTAGGTTAACTTGCTTGACTGTAATAACCATTTCATTATGTTTCATTATATACATGTATGTCAAAATATGTATACCATACCTATATATACATGTACAACTGAAAAGAACAGGCAAGCTTAACAGCACACAACTATGACCCCAGTACTCTGGAAAGCTTGAGGCAGGAAGACCACAAGTTCAAGCCCAGTGGGCAACTTAACGACTTTAACGAAACTGACTCAAAACAATCAAAATATGCAGTTTGGTATGGAAAAAAAAAAAATCAAAGTTGTGAATGGCCTCAGCTACAATTTAAATACTATCTTGGGTGTTTCTAGCTATTTTGAGGATTTTGCAAGATAAGTCATCTTTTTCAAAGACTTGTAGATTCTAGATTTTGGAAGGATCTTATAGGACACTTCATCACAAAAAGGAATTCAGGATGCCAGAAATCACCCCTAGTATACTTTTTTCAATATAACTACATTTTTGCCTTCCTCTGCCTTAAACTGACTGGTCCACTGAACACAAACAAAATATGTCTTCTTCATTATAGATAATAGCCTTTCAAATATTCATTTGTTCAACGTATTTAATGGCACTACTGATTAATAATTACAAACTACCATGTGCACAATTTCAAAAATTTATTTAGCTTCTTAAATAGTATCTAATAAAATGACTATACCACAGAACATTCATATTATTTGTAAATCTCAGCTTTTTAAAACACCTTATAAAATAGGCAAGGCAAGTATTATCATTTCCATTTAAAGATAATCAATAAAAAAATGAGTTGTTTAGAATTACTATGAGACACAGTCAGGAGCTATGTGATCTCAAGCAAGTTGCTGAATTCTTCTACGTTTGTCTCTTCATTTGAAACTGGGAAAGGTACTACAATAGTTCTGACCTCTAAGGTGTATAGTACATCTATAACAATGAAGGCGAAAGGACACAGCAGCGGTGGTGAACCTATAGCAAGCATGTTGCACCAGGCTGCTCACTGTTAAGACTAACTAGACAATATGTATTACCTTTTGTAATAGTTAATTCACATAAATTCTCAATATTAGATGATGATGATGATGATGATGATGATGATTATTATTATTATTATTATTACTACACAAATAGGAAAAAAATCTTCTGGCCAAATCACATACTGACTCTCACAGCAGCACTAGATCAAGTATTAAGGTCCTGTGCTCTACCTACTATTTTCCACAAACTAGAACTGTTTTATCTATTTGTACCTTAACGACTCTTACATGCCCACTGAGCAACTAATAATAATTTCTAAAAAGTATTATTTTCATCCTCATCAAATTCTAAAAGTTTGAGAAACTTCTCAGGCTGCCTAGGGAAAAAAAACCTCAGTAGAACTAGCAAAGTTAGCACACAAACACAATAAAACTTAAACTCAAAATGGGAATTAATTGATAAAACAAACCTATTTCTCTAACCTATTATTAGATTATCTTCAAAATTTACCCAGTATTTTCAAATGAAAGAAAAAGGTAATTTGCTTATACAGGAAAACCTATTTTATTTATCAAAACTACTGACAATGTTAAAAAGAAATATAAAACCCATGCCAGAATTTAAAAAAAAAAAATTTAGAAAGCGTGAAAAATCAACTCACATAGACAACTCACATACATAATTCACAGAGAAAACTTGTGCTGGTAGCACTGGCAAATAGGTGCTTGCAGGATCTAAATAATGGTATCTAATTCTACTACTTTCCTATTGCCTTTTCTAGGGTGCTTAGTACATCTATAATACTGAAAGGGAAAGGACATAGCAGTGGTGGTGAACTTTATAGCAAGCATGCTGCACTGGGCCATTTGTCTCATTGAAAGCTCTAAAAGATTCATCATTGCTGAGATGGAGGAAACACCGACTGAATTATCATTCAGTTCAACTTGACAATACAACTTGTTATAGAAAGTGTGGGACAAAATCAAATCAAAACATTAGTCCAGGGCCGGGGATATAGCTCAGTGGTTCTGGCGTCTGTCTTGCAAGTGCAAGGGCCCGGTTCGATCCCCATTAACCACATAACAATACTGGGCGTGGAGACTCACCCCAGCAGCGCCCAGTACCACATACCACAGTGCCGGGCATGGTGGCTCATGCCTGTAATCCCAGCACTCGGGAGGCAGAGGCAGGAGGATTGCTGTGATGTGAGTTGGAGGCTGAGCTCAGGGCCAGCCTGAACTACAAAGCAAGAACCTGTCTCAAAAAAAAAAAAAAAAAAAAACCTAAAAACAAACATTAGTCCAAAAATGACCAGGAACAGCAAGACAAATTTAAAACAAAAGAATATACCACATGAGAGAAGAGCTTTGGGAAAACACAATGATACATGAATGAAGTTTGGTGTCAAATACATAGTTCTTGAATAATAAAATTATTGTACTCTAAAAGAACCTCAGAAACTATATTGTCTGTCTCTCCTCTGGTTTACTTTTCATTAAGTAGGAATATAACCAACTCAAAGTGCTGTAACAAGATAAATTCAGAGAGAAACATCTAAAAACCATCTACCAACTATTTACATTTATACACTGTGCTTTAATACAGGGCTTCCAAATGAAAAACACAATATATTGAAGTACAGAATATACTCTCCATGGTTTAACAAATACTAGTATTCTATCCTGCTGTTATGGCTTGTGTCTACATTTCCTCCCAAAGCCCCATGCAGTCACAGATGGGGCTTTTTCAGAGACGACTGGATCTAGAGTGTGTGATGCTAGAATTGGTTCATACACAATGCTAGAGTCAAGAGCATTAAGGTTAAGGGTGTAAGTGCTGCCCATCCTAAGTAGTCTGAATAAGATAAAAGGGGCAGAAAGACTCTGTTATAGTGCCTTGCTTGCCTAATTTTGCTACCTCCTGCCTGCCAAGAATTGTCTCCACTCTGCAACCTGCCTTGGAACCAGCCAATTATGGACTGAAACGTCTACAAACTGTGAGCTAAATAAACCTTTCCTCTTTTAATTTTAGGTGTTGGGTATTTTGTCTCAGCAATGAGAAAGCAACTAAGACAGCCTCTTAAGACTGAAAACCAGAGGTATTTTTTTTTCTAAAAATAGTGCTTGCTATTTGCATCCCCTGTAGTAGAAGTCTAATTTGAGGGCAGAATATGGGTGTATATGTGGAGTAGGGGAGAACTTGAGAAGTACTTCATTAGTATGGGACTAAATCCTACACTTGCCTTTTAAAACATGCTTCTTTCCTGTAAATGGCACATATAAAAATTCCCTTTGAGTTTGCATTACTTTCATATTTCTGAATATTATTGCTTCTCGGCCTTTTGGCTAAGATCAAGTGCATATTTGTGAGTATTTCACATGATAGTCCTCAATGAGCAAGCCACTTGTTTTCAGTCATTTGCCAGGTGTATTAATTTTTCAGCACAAATTCCAACAACTAAGGTTACATGACACTCATACATATACACAAAATATGTATATAAACCTATAAGAATGATTAAGGGGTTTAAGTCAAGGACCACAACACAATGTTACACAACAGAAAATAAAAATAAATGAAATAAACTTGAAAGGATTCTAAAAGTAATCTCAATTTGTGAAATTTAATGTACTAAAATTCTGTGATGACATGATTAGTTATTTAATTCGGAAATCTGGGCCATGCTGTACGGTAAACTCTTACTGTGCTATCTGGGGCATACACTACCTGGGGAATAGTTCATACAAAACTAGTGAAGTCTTCTAAAATGACATGACACCATAGTTAACATAACAGAAGCTTAAATAAATGAAGAAAACTGTACAGCAGAGACATAAATTCTCACTTATTTTAGAACCAAGGCTCATCCCCAAAACTCTGCTTCTTACTAAGCAGTTATTTACTATAGCAACTTCATTACCATGAGATCCAAAATTTTCCACCCATTTCAGTGAAGAGCTATTAATCTGTGTGTGTTGTTACCTGGGCAACACACTAAGAAGGCTTTTACCTTTCAGAACCAGTAGGTCAGAAAGAAACAAGGCTTCCTCAAATCAACTGGACATCATTTTAATTAAAAGCAGTAAGTGTGAAATCAGCAGACAGAAAAGCTTAACAACTGCCCCCAGTGCTTCAATATGATTACCAGACACAACTTGCTGGCATTTATCTTCATTTCTAGCCATCCATTTCCCCTGTGGAGCAAGGCAAGCTCCACCCAGGACTTCAACACCTCCCTAATCACACCCTGTCAAATGCTGAAAGTCCAATGAAGTTCTTGGAATTAAGCATACATCAATCCCTCGCAGTTGGATTTATTATTAAATGCCCTATATCACCACCCAAAATTCTGAGTATTAAGATTCAGTCTTTTAGAAATCAGATTTTAGAAGACCCTTTGAAAAGGCTGTTAAAACTGCTCCCTGCTCTGCTATAACCAGTTTAATGGTTTGCTGGGCAAAGCAAAAGAACACCAGTATCTCCTTACATAGAAAAGATTGTCCCTTTCCAGCATTTTTAGGACCAGTAAACTCAAGGTTGGTTATTTCTCTAAAAATAGTAATCTCTCTTCAACTTTTACTCTAAGGATATGTAAAGTGCTCTGATATGTAAAGTGTTGCTTTTTTGAGTGGGGGCTCTCTCTCTCTATGTAGTTTGGGCTGACCTCAAACTTGTGGCACTCTTCCTTATCTATCTCCTAAGTGCTGGGATTATAGGTGCGTTCCACTACCAGCAGCTATGGGTCATAAGCCAGAAAATTTAATCAATAGCACAATATAGAAATTTTTTTCAATATTCAGAAATACTAAAGGACTCCAGATCCAGAAATGAAAAGACAAGCTGAAAAACAGAAGGGAAAACTGGCATTCTGGCACCTGGCACTGACTCTTGTCTAGCCTGTTCACAATTTTTCCTGTCCATGACTCTATGCCAGTGATAGTGAACCTTTTAGAGCTTTCAATGATACAAATAGCCCACTGTGGCACACATGTTACAGGTTCACCACCACTGCCCTAAGCCTTTGATCAACAAGTTCCTTGGTCCAGAAAAGCCTTTCTCTCCATACTACTTGTCCTACTTCCACATGTCCAAATTTTACCCATTCTTCAGTAGGAATTTGCTTTACGAATTATCAGCTAAGGTCATCTCCTATTATCCTTAAAACTAAAAGTAAATGCTCTCTTCTCTCTAAACCCTTACAGTATCTTACCTTTATCTCTTCACCATCTCTTTCTTTCTGCCTTTATTGTCCTTATTTCCAAATTTACTCCTACACATAAAGATGAAGATCTCAGGGCCACAGACCACAATTTATCCATTTCTACTCAAACTGCTTAACATAATGCCTTGCACAGACTCAGTCAGTGATGGTGAACTTCTTAAAGACCAACTGCCCAAACTGCACCCCAAACCCACTTACTTATCACAAAGTGCCTATACTGTGATTAAACTTGAGTACTGTGGCTTTAGTTTAAAAAAAAAAATTATCTGATGGGCAACTTGGCTCGTGTGCTAACAGAGGGCTCTATGTTCACTGTGGCACATGCGTCATAGGTTCGCCACCATTAGTACTCCAGTTGAATGAAATGAATAGCTTAGGTTCAGAAAGAGAAGCCCACTAAAATCAGCTTCAGGAGTCAAGAGCTCTGGCTTTGCTAATAACTAGATATATGTTAGACTACAGGATTTTTATATGCTCATCTAGGAGAATGAACTAAACCAGCTGCTTTTTTTTTTTTTTTTTTTTTTTGGACTAGACTGCTATTTCTTAGTTGGTTGCAAATTTAATTTGGGGTTAAAAATGAGACTTTTTGTAAATGAAATGAATATAATAAACTAAAACATGTTAGAATGATATGCTATAAATGTTTAACAATTTGCTATGCTATGGAAAGGGCAAAATTATACCACTTGCTGACTTCCCTGGGGTAAATATTGCCCCTTCATAGCCAATTTCAAGCTACAACATGATATCACTGAACATGAGGCTAGGTGGAAAGAGATATGCACAACTGCTCTTAAAAGCAGTATGAGGCAACTCGGCAAGGCCCTAAAAAGATAAAGAGTTCTTCACCAAAATTTTCTTTCTATTTTGTATTTGCGCATGCACACGACCTGAAACAAGACATAAAATGCATTTCTCAGAATGGATCACAGTCAAAACAGTTTAATAAGTATTCATTTAAACAATCTCCTTTATATGTACCATACATTTCAATAAATCTTGTCCCTGGTTATATAGTCAATGTCTCTACAATTCATACTTCCTTTCAAAAATGACAGTAACAAATGCCTTTTGATATCATCTAAAACCAAATAAATTATAAGGAGTAGGAATTTGCTTTAGGAATTATCAGATAAGGTCAAGGTTCTCAGCCTTTGTTTAGCCTCACATACCACAAAGACACAACACACTCCTACTAATAGCAAGGGCTCACTTAGTAATGGATTGGGAAATAAAAAGAAATCTATGATGTGAAAGAAAAAAATACGAGTAGGATTGTTATATTTGTGCCCATACCCCCACCCAACTGAGAAGATTGGTACAGAGAAAACCAGTGTAAAACAAGAAGTATATTTTCATAACTGATATTTCTCAGTCAAATTCCCCACCACAAGCTTGCATTCCTCAATGAGACCTTTATTACTAAGTTTTTATTATAAGTGACATGTAACGCTTGTTGAATTTAGAAAAAGCAAAAAATAAATAAATAAGTTCAGCAACCAGTTGTTACAGCTGATATTCTGAGAAAATCAGGATCTTGTTGAGAAATAAAAATATTTTCTTACTTCTTATTTATGCTTACTAAAGGGGGTGAGAAAAGGGAGAAGTTTCTTGAATGTATTTTTGGCTGTACTGTCTATCACAACAACACAGCCTGGAATGAAATTTTTCATGAGTATTTATAAAGATTGTGTTTTCTATTTTTACAATTATTTAGAAAACAAGTTCAGAATTTCAATTACACTAATAATTCTAGTCCATATCCAAGTCACCTTAGTATACATGTATGCCTAAAAGTTTCCCAGGAAAATCCCCAAAGTCACAACACAAATCATAAGAAAAGAAAAAAGAGCCAGCATTAGCTAAACTCAAACAATTGTGGCTTCTTTGTTCAATAAGAACAATACGAAAATAAATGAAATATAAAAATTAGAGAATGTTGAGATACAAATTCTGCCTGATTCTATTAATTCTTTCTTTTTAAGATGCACTGACAGTCACATACTTACATAGATTCTATTCCAATACTAACTCCAGAGCAAGAATTACTTCCCATTCTAATGAAGCAGGAGTCAAGTCAAGCAATGTCATTCTCCAAAATCTCAACATTAAAGCTTTTATCAAAAATTGAGTGCATTTTACCATAACTCAGTCTCAATTTGTTTTTTCTCTACTTCCACTGTCTCTTGTGGCAAATGTTGGTAAGACTATTCCCATAAAAAAATCCCTATGCTAAAACAGCAGCTACTGGTCATTCATAGGTCTTAGGGCTAATTCACAAAGCAAGAGTTATAAGAACTCAGCATTTCATTAAAACTTGTAAGACATAAGGAAAAAAGACGTGTGTCTCAGAATCCCATAGGATATAATACTGACTTCAATCCCCAAACGACCTTCATCTTTTACTGGTGATGATCAGCCCCCACCACCACATCTAAAGACAATAGCCAAAACAAGCCCAATTCTACACTCCCAAATGGTATATGAAATGCTTGCTACTTAGCTACTATTCTCAGTATCTATATGCCTGGCTCTCTCCCATATATAATATTTTTACTTGGTAAAGCAGAATTCCTTCTTTTGACTACTCAAAGAAAATGACAAAAAGGTTTTCAGCTCTTTTGGTTTTTGTACTGTGGCACTGGGGATCAAACCCAACATCTCAAACAAAGAAAGTGCTTAATCATGAGCTATATCCCAAGTCGCAGAACTTTTAGTTTTGATGCCATATCGTCTGAGAGTTAAAATAAATTTACAGTAATTAAGAAATTTCAAGTTGGGCCGGGGAAGTTAGCTCAGTGGTTCCAGCGCCTGTCTTGCAAGCGCAAGGGCCCGGTTCGATTCCCCAGTAACCACATACAATACTGAGTGTGGAGACTCACACCAGCAGCAACCAGTACCACATACCACAGTGCCGGGCGTGGTGGCTCACGCCTGTAATCCTAGCACTCGGGAGGCAGAGGCAGGAGGATTGCTGTGATGTGAGTTTGAGGCTGAGCTCAGGGCCAGCCTGAACCACAAAGCAAGACCCTGTCTCAAAAAAAAAAAAAAAAAAAACCTAAAAAAAAAAAAAGAAATTTCAAGTTTGGATTAAGATAACGAATACTGGTACAACTTTTTACCAGTCACATATTCAGAACTCATGAACTGATAAACATGAAAACTTTGGTCTCACATAAAATTCTGTCATTTAAAAAAAACATAACTTCTAGAGTGAAAAGAAAATGATGTGGATCATGAAGCAATTATCAAAGAAACAAAAATTACCAGATCATCACAACCGCACCATTCAAAATTCCAATAATATATTGCAGACCAAAGGAAAAAATAAAGCAACTTCATACTTTTACAGTCACACTTTTCTAGGTTGGTTTATATGTTAGTATTTACCCCAAATTACTAGGATCTACTACCTCTTTTCTAGCTTTCTAAAATACAATCTAAATTATGTAATATGTTCACAAATAAGCCCTGCACTCATTTATGTCTTCTCAGATGACTTAACAATATCAGAGCACATCCTCAACTGACTAGGTATAGACACTAAGTCAAAATCTTAGCTAACTTACTAATTTACTAACTTAACTAACTGCTTAGTTGAACATTGAATACTACTTGATTATCATGTAAAGATTAAATTCATTCTGTCTTTCTCCTTTGCAATCTCATCAGTTTGGTACGGAAGCTCTATGGATATATGAAATCAGAGGCCAATTTTCCAATGCTAGCAGCTTGTAGACCAATATTTTCCACAAGCAAAATCCACTTCAAATTTGACCACAAACTTCACGTCCTAATCTCCTGACATCATAACTACACAAGTGCAGAAGTGTAGCAGACACCAAATGTAAACATAACTATGAGAAAAGTCAGATTTTCTTAATACTGTTTTCTAACTTGTCTTATCTCTCACCACATGCAAGAAAATTTAAATGTAGTACACACACACACAAAAAAAAAAAATCAATAAACCCGCCAATGCCAAAAATGCAAGCCTTGAAATCTGTTTCCAAACAGCACTGAAATCTGTCAACAAAGCAAAAGTTCTCCTTAGCATTAGTGTAATGAGGCTGGCATTTCAGTTCATTTTCGTGAAACCATCAATTCTGCCAGTGCCCACCTAAATTAAAATTTAGTACATTTCCTAAGTCAACTCTGAATGCACAAACACCTGGACACTTTGCCCTGAGATCAGAAATGAAGCCTGTCAGTCCAGCCCCTCGATCCCCGGCCATCTCCCGCTGGCCAGCGGCCCCTTTCCACATGCTGACGCACTGCCCATCCCTGCACCGCTGGCGACCAGTGCAAAGTACCAGCCCAGTCTCAGAAACTTTGACTCAGTTATCAGGGCACTGAGTACCCACGATTTAGGCGGGGGACGGGGTGTTTGTCATGGTTCAGGCGGTCAACTTTGAAGCGCGATCATTCCTTGCAGGTAGAAATCTGCCCAGGACGATGCCGGGCTACAAAACTACAAACATCTCCAGGCGCCGGAGCCCGGCGGTGCTCGTTGGAGGAAGGGGAAAAGCAAAGGAAAGAGCGGCGAACAGAAGCCTGCGCTGTGGGCACGAAAACACCCCAACCACACTCCCCACGGACGCGGGGGTGAGGAGGCTGAGAGCGGGCAGCGGCCACGGAGCAGCAGCCGGCGGCGGAGGCGGCGGCAATGTCAGGAGGGCGGCCGGGGCCGCCGCGGGAGCCTCCCCGCCCCCAGGTGAGGGGCGCAACCCGCCCGCCCGCGCGCGCCGCCGCCCGGGCCGCGAGGAGCAGGCGCCCGGGAGCAGCGCGGCGCCGGAGGCGTCCGGCAGGCGGTCCCGAGCCCGCCCGACGCCGTCCCCGCGCGGTCCTCCGCATCCCGGTCCCGAGCCGGACTCCGCCTCGACCTCTCCAGCTCCCCGGACGCCAGTGCCCCGCCAGCACGGCCCAGCCCGCGGCTCCGGGCCGCCGGCCACCTCGGCCCCCCGGAGGCCGGCCTCACCTCACTTCCTCACGTCTCTGCGGGCGCTGCCGGAACAACAACTCCGCCGGGCACCCGCGTCCCGCCGCCGCCCGCGCTCTGCAGCCCGGCCCGTCCCGTTCGCTCCGCAGCCGACAGAGCCCTGAGAGGGCGGAGGGAGCCGGGCGGGAGGGAGGGGACGGCCGGGCAGGAAGGAGCGAGGGAGGGGGCGGGCTGAGGAGGAGGAGGCGGGGAGCCGGGAGCGCGCGCGTCCGGGCCCCTCGGCGCGGCGTGCGCGCCGCCGAGGACGAGGCGCCCGCTCTGCCCCCGTGGCGGCGGCGCGCGCGCGCGCACAGGTCCCCGCCTCGCCGCGCTCGGGCCGGGCATCCCGGAGCTTGAACCTGACCCAGCTAGAGTCGAGCCCGCAGGGGCGCGCGATGGGGCGGGAGAGCCTTCCGACGGGGCTCGCGCCCGCGAACCAACCCTGAAGTCCTGCGAGCTGAGTTCTAAGCTAATTCTGCTTGGGGAGAGAGCATTTGCTAACCCGTAAACCTGGGCCCCACATTTCCATCCTTAATTTCCAGGCACCTGAGGCATGTCCCTTCATAGTGGGCTTTTTCACCAGTCTTTCTGTCCTTTCGAGGCGTCTGTGTTTATGAAGCGCTCACTTGTTGACTGCTTGCTTGTATGAGACCTAAGAGATTAGAAAGGGAAATAATCGGCGGGGAATGAACGAGAAAGGGCTGAGCACTGTTGTGGGTTTATATGAAGACAAGGTATCCTAGTTGCACCTTTTATCCTTTGGGATAATACATCTTGAAATACTAACTAGAGATAAAAGAAATCAGCTCTTTTTCACTCCAAGTGTTGTCCTGATCTTTTAACTGTGAACATCTTCCTTCCGAGATCCTGCAGCCAGAAATAATCTGTGCATACCCCCATCTCCTTAGCGCTGAGTCTCCAGGTGTGTGGCACCTACCTAATTCAACTTTAGGTTAATCTGTGCAATATTATACCCTCCCTGAGAACATGCTTCATTCATTTTTATACTCCCCATCACAGGTTGTGCCTGACTCTTAGGACTTATTCAAGAAATGTGACTGGGGCCAGGGATTTAGCTCAGTGGTTCCAGTGCCTGTCTTCCAAGCGCAAGGACCCAGGTTCGATCCCTGGTTAACCACATACAATACTGGGCGTGGAGACTCATGCCCAGCAGTAATCAGTACCACATACCACAGTGCCGGGCGTGGTGGCTCACACCTGTAATCCCAGCACTCAGGAGGCAGAGGCAGGAGGATTGCTGTGATGTGAGTTGGAGGCTGAGCTCAGGGCCAGCCTGAACTACAAAGCCAGACCCTATCTCAAAAAAAAAAAAAAGAAAAAGAAAAAGAAATGTGACTGTAAATATAAGTAAATATGGTGCAGCAGGAATTAAGAGTGTCTAGTTATTTGAGCTCCGGATGACTTTTCTAGTTTAGATTTTCCCTTCTATTCCACTTCAGTTGCCCTGTCTTCATTTCCCACTCATGTTCAAAAGCAAATCTGAGAAATGTGACATTTTGTCCAAAGTGCTGGCTTCCTCAAACTTCTACACACACACACACACGCACACCATTTCTATTTTTGATATCTATAGTTGCTGAGATATATCAAGAATGTGCAAGACTCTCTTTTGTTTCTCCTACCTGCTAGGTGCCTTCCTAGAAGGCCGTTTATTGAGCTTTATATCCTGAGAGCTTTCCTAGCCCTGGACCTGACTCAGTGACTACTGTAAGTTTTGACATTATCTAATGAAGTTGGCCTGAGGATAACACAAATCATCCCATGACTTCCTGAGACATACAGCATCTACCAATAAGTATGCATCACATATGCCCTGAGATTCTTATAAATACTAGTAAAGTTACATTGGGCATCAGGAGGAAGTCAACAGATGAAAAAATCATTATTTCTCTCTTCTGAGATCATTTAACTGGAGCATAGCTTTTTGATAAAAGGACAGTGCTGTGATAATTATCACTATTCAATTTTTAAAACCAAAAAATAAAAGAAAGATTTAATTATGAAAAGTCCAAAGAGTCCAAAAACAGTTTAATGTTCCCCAAATTCAGTTTTGTATATCTTTGAAAACAATTGTGGCTATCACTTATTATTACCTGTCAGTTCTTCTCTTTCGATGAAGTATAATAGCCAAGTCACTTATGGCAGGATCTATTCATGTACCAGCTTGCTCACAGAAAAGAAAAACAATATCTCATGGCCGCCTATGTCACCTCTAATTACCGGGTGCTCTGTACAGAACGTGGAAGGAATCCAGATAAGATAAAGCAAAGGTAGCAAGGTATGATGGTGCATTCCTGTGTCCCAGGACTCCAGGAGGCTGAGACAGGGGGACTGCAAGTTCAAGCCCAGACTAGGCAACATAGCAATGTAATGAAATTCTATTCAAAAAAAATTTTTTTAAGTGTGGGGGGAGGTATAGCTCAGTGTGAAAGCCATGGATTCAATCCCCAGTACTGGAAGGAAAAAAGATACAATGAAAGTGACTGAGCAGCTGATCCTTATCATAAGGAAAACAGTTCTAAGCACACGCCAAAGGTTTAATAAAAAAGCACTCTTCATATAATAGATGCTGTCACGTTTCTCTCCACTGTGTCTTCCTCAGCATATCATAGCAGCCCAGGACTAAAGCTTTCTTGTTGGGAAAATGTGTTATAAAAATTCTAGCAGGACTCAAAACATGACAGAAAGTGGGGGCCTAAATCTGGGTCTAAAACACAAATATGTTTTGCTTGAACTACACACTTTAAAAACAAGACTAAAGCTAAAAGCGAGGTGATTTCATATGATTGTGGATTTCTCTTTTAAAGTAGACTTGGTGACGATGGACTCACATTCTCACATGACGCCAATCAGCTGCAGGACATCATTTTGATTTATTTCTACATTCCTTGTCATTGTTTTGTTTTCCTCAACCAGGTCTGAACTCCATTTTTATTTTTTTCTTTTTTGAGGCAGTATCTTCCTATGTAGTCCAGGTTGACCTCGAACCTGTCACAATCCTCCTGCCTCTGCAACTACCAATTTATAATGTCATAATATCAAAAAGCTATAAACAGATGTCATCATAAGAACTATAAATTTGAAGAGTTTACCTTTAGGTATGCGGAGACGTGGAATATCATATTCCTTTATAATAGTTATTACTGGCTGGTAATTCCACATGTATTTCTGCTCCTCAGCAGCTGTAGGCAGCCAAGGACTTGAGCTGCATGCCCTACCCAAGCCCTCACCTGCCTCTGTCAGTGCTCACGGACCTGCACTGACACGGGTCCAAGTCAGTCCAGTTATATGAAAAGCAAGAGCTGGTATTCACTGGAAAATGAAAAGTGCTGTCTTTCTTGCTCTGGCCAGAGGGCAGGGTGAATGTGTGTCCTGGAGTTACTGCGAGCATTTTGCTACCTTAGGAAAAGCAGCCCGAGGTGAAGCTGACTCATGGGGGGAGAGTTCAAACGCATAGGAAGCCTTCCTCTGCGTTTAGTAATGTCTCTGAGTCAACAAATGTCCTTAGCTGTCTGGCAGAGCTTAACTTTTTATTATTTACAGCCAGAGCTCAACTTTTCTATGCTATAGATATTTTTTATGCTATTGAAATTTTCTATGTTATATTATACCACTCCTACCAGCATATATTCCCAATGAATTAAATAGTAACAATCTGTTCAGTAAGATTTGAGACTATTGAAGAATCCTAAAAAGAATTTGACCACCCCCAAAAAATATTCCTTCCTCCAAATAAGTTGAGAACCTGATGTCTGAGAATCCCTCACTATACATTTCTTTTTTTACTATAATTTATACTCTGTGCCCTATTTAAATTGACTTTCCCTGAAAAAAGCACCTCATAACTCTAATTCACAATCTTGTACAAACAAGTTTATCAAACACTTTCTGAGTCAGTTTTTGATAGTGAGAATATTTGGCTATATGAGAAAAAGGAAAACAATAGCAGGAGCAGAAGAGACTCCGGAGAAAGAGAAAAAAGCTTTTCTGCTTCACTCTTATGTAGGACTGAAGTTCAGGACCCTCTAGACAAATCATACTCCACCTATGTGTTAAACCAAGCCTGTGTTACAATCACCAAGTTTTATTGCTTTTATTTCTACTAGGCCTTGAACACAGGACCTTCACAGCAAGCTACACCTCCTTTTTATTTTGAGTCAGGGTCTCACTAAGTTCCCAGGCTAGATCCAAACTTGTGATCTTCCTGTCTCAGCCTCTCAGAGTACAAGGATGACAGGTGTCACCATGCCCTGCTATAATCACCCTTTTAAAACCAAATAATAACACACTGAAACAATGTACATTTGGGAATCAGAAAATTTCCTCACCAAAGCAGGACGCGAGCAAAGCCATAAGTGTCACTCAAGGCATGCCTAACCTACTCTTTTTCTAATTTGACAATGAGTAAAAAGAACTCCTACCCAAAACAGTTTTTCTCATATCTTATATGAAATTCATTCCCCAGTAATCCTCAGTAAACACCTTGGAAAATTATTTTTAAGGTGCATATCTCAACGCCCAACCCATAAGAGATTCACTATCTCGGGCTGGGGATTTAGCTCAGTGGTTCTGGTACCTGTCTTGTAAGCACAAGAGCCCAAGTTCGATCCTTAGTAACCACATACAACAATGCTCAGCATGGTGACTCACTCAGGAGACAGAGGCAGGAGGATTGCTATGATGTGAGTTTGAGGCTGAGCTCAGGGCCAGCCTGAACTACAAAGTGAAACCTTGTCTCAAAAAAAGAAAAAAAAAAAAAAGATTCACTATCTCTAGGTTTGTAGCCAAGCAAGACTCATTTTAATTTTTATTCAAAATAGATTTAAGCACATGAAATATGAAATAATATAATGAACTCTTGTGTACCAATCACCCAGCCTGAACAACTATCCATGTATGGCTATACTCCAGTACACAGCTCTAAAAGTAAAGAATTCTTGTATTGCAATCAATAAAATCCAGCATACCCTGTAGCATAGACAACAAAGTTCCTATCGACAAATAAATTGCATTAATTATATGGGAAGGAAGAGGTATTAAATTTGCTTGGCTATTAATTATTTTCACTTCTTTTTAACAGGTTCGTGTTATAGAATTGATATATACAGTAAACTAAATATATTTGAAGTGCAAAATGTGACAGGTTTTGACTATGTATGAACCTGTGAAACCATCATCAAGATAATGAACATATCCATCATCCCGAAGTTGCCTTGTGCCCCTTTTTCTACTCCGCCTCTTGTTCCACATCTCCCAGCAGGCCCTGGATCTGCTATTGCTACAGAGTAGTTTGCATTTTCCAAAGTTTTCTCTAGTAGATGGAATCATGGTGTACATATCCTTTTATGTGTTGCTTTTTCCACTCAACGTTATCGTCCACTTATTTTCATTGTTTTGAGATTCACCCATGCTGCTGCATGTCAGTGATCCATTGCTGTTTAGTTTTTCAACCTCACAACTGTCCAGTTCCAGTATACATGAGCCACAGGGCTTCAGCAAATAATTACCTTCAGCTTCCTCTAATATTCAACTTTTCTGTTTTCTTTTGTGTAGAACCTTCCCTTTCTTGCTTTCAACAATTTTTTTTCAATTTTTAAAATTATCTGGCATTTTTACATGCTTTGAAAGGTAGGAAGTCTTCCCTTGTCAGCCTATGCTATCCTTATTCACGTGAATTAATTTTTAATAATGTAAAGAAATTCTTTAAAAGGAATTCTCTTTTGTAGCAATGTAAAGAAACTCCACCAAGAAGACTTGCCTCTGTGTAGATGTGGCGTCAGCCATTTTGGCAAGGCCCTCCTCCTTAATGCTTTCCCTGTATCCGTCTGTCTGAACACAGCTTTGGCAGTAAAACCCAAATTCTCTTCAAGTTCTTGCCACAGGCCCAAGAAATTCTAGGTTTTGGACATATAAGAAATATTCCTTAAATATATATGTTTTGCAGGAAAGCAACTTCAAAAATTATAAATGCTTTCATGGTAAAAAGAGGAAAATTACCACTTTCCTCTTCTGAGTCAAGAGAAATCCACATCCTCTCTACTCTTCCCTGACCTTCCTTCCAAGACCTCTTTTATAGTCTCTTTTCCCTTTGCCATGTGAAAAATAAATTGAAATTGGAAAAAGATTTTTAGTCCTGTGACAATCTAATATAAAGATAAATGAAAAAATATTAATTGATAAATTCTGTTGCTCTAGGATATATTAAAAGATATATATTAAAAAATGTGTCTAACACTTCTCTGATTTCAAGAAGATTTTTACTGTTTTTCTTTTTTTGTTATTTGGGATTGAACCCACGCCTATCACATTGACCAATGCGCCCAGCCTTTTCACTGGGTGGTAAACAATAACGACCTCTTCATGGAGAATTATTAGTTTATAACATTTATATCCAGCCATATCATTACTAATAATTTCAAATTTCATGCCAAACTCCAGATTTTAAAATTACTTCTTTTTTTTTTTTTTTTTTTTTTTTTTTTTTTTTTTTTTTTTTTTTTACCATTCTTTCTCCCCCCTCTTCTTACTTATTTTTTTAAATTTTTTTCTAAAATCCAAATTTTAAAATTTTTTTTTTTTTTTTTTTTTTTTTTTTTTTTTTTTGTTAGGTTTTTGGAGACAGGGTCTCGCTTTGTGGTTCAGGCTGGCCCTGAGCTCAGCCTCAAACTCACATCACAATCCTCCTGCCTCTGCCTCCCGAGTGCTGGGATTACAGGCGTGAGCCACCACGCCCGGCACTGTGGTATGTGGTAGTGGTTGCTGCTGGGTGTGGGTCTCCACACCCAGTATTGTTATGTGGTTACCG